>JAUESH010000008.1:2160734-2186249 GCA_032275165.1 Synergus magnus | reverse complement strand
TTTTATCCTTTGCTAGGGGTTGTTATTGTCTCTTCCTAACTTTTTCTTAACCCCTTAAAAAAATACCCCCAAAATTCGTCCATTTCTAATGTAAATACGAAAGTACCTTGTCATCTTTTAATTAAGGTCTTTGGAAAATTAAAAAAAAAAACTAAATAAAACGATTCGTTTCTCTTGAAAGTGTATAATTGCCTCTCTTATCAGAGAAGAACTCGAGGAGTTGATAAAGACGGCACTAAATTAAAAAAGGTGGAGTATTAGGACGTTGGTGGTAGTTACGATAAAAAGAACGTCCATGTGCCATTAAAGACGTGTTAAAGAGCTGGATTTGTAGAAAGGGGAAATTCGTTTCACTTGGCGATTATAAGAGTTAGAGAGAGCCTCTCTCTCTAGTGTAAAAAAGAACGTATCAGCCAGTTAAGTGAGCTATCTCGCTCTAGGTAACCTATTTACACATCATGCGTCGCTCCAACAATTTCTGCTCTCGCCACTGTTAGTGATTTTTTTTCATACTAATCCGATTATCTTTTACGTACGCTCAGCGACCGATTCTCTCTAACTGAACTTAATGCGGTTCATGAATTTATGATGTTTGCTAAAAGCACTCTGCCATTGGTGAGTTTGTTAATGTAACTCAGATTTTCATATATGGGGTGTTTCAAAAGTGGAATTTTCTGTTAAAATTTCCTTTCACTACATTCTAAATACGTTTATAATATATTTAAGGGTCGTTTTATTCTTCATCGTTTTAATATTAGAGGAGTGAAAACTGTATTCTCAAATTAATGTGTCCAAAGCTGGGACAAGCCGCGAAAATATGAAAATATAAAAAATAATTCTTGCTTTAAGCTTTTTGAAGGTACCAATTTTCCTACTACGCTTTTAATATACCCTTTCAGCTTTCATTATATGCATTTCCGTTAATACAAGCAGACTAATAACTCAGATTATGGAAGGATTTTGGTGTATTTGAAAGAATAATTAATTTCGGATTGCTGCCGCTTGAAAGCATTGCTACTATAAACGTTGATTATGAATTTATAAAATGGAATCTGCTTTCTCGTTTAAACACTGGTTTATCTCTCGTGATTATCGATTTTTGAGTGGATTAAATTGCTTCCTCGATAATACTAAATTATACCGGGAAAATATTTATCATATTTTAGTATAAGAGACAAATATCTAGTCTCGGCATCGAGACTTTGAACCCAAACTTGTTTTGATATATGTTGTTTCAAGCTCAATTTATCATAGTTTGTAAAAATTAATTTTTGACGGTTAAAGCGGGAAAGCATTAGGCAAGGCAAACTTTGGCTCTTAGCAACGTTCAAGATCCCAAAGCGAAGGTAAGAAGCTCTCCTAACGATTTAAGACGTGGCACGAAGCTGGAAACTTAGTTATTTACTCGTAACTACGCGAGCTTGTTTGACTACGTAAAGGTATTTTCCTTAGCTACTTGATTATCCACTTAATGTTTGCGAAACATTTAAACAGTGTCGTTTGACATTCGAATTTACCTCATCCCGAGACTTGAGAGCGATGCCTTGACTCAGTCGGAATAAAATTAAAACTAATCAAGTAATTACTTTACCACTAAAACTTGTAATTTACACTAACGTCGGAAATTTTCAGCACGCTTGTTTTTTAGCAGTTGCTTAAAGTTCTCTAATTTTTATAATATTTAATTGAAAAATTTTTCTCCAAAATAGTATTAAAGGTAATAAAGTTTTGCGTCTAATAAGCCAAAGGGGAAGTTAAAATCTTAGAAAAAATCCCTTAAAACTCAAAGAAACCTTTTGACATTTGTTAAAATTTGTGAAAATCTCTTAAAATGTTGATGAATTCCTTTAAAATTCCGCGAAATGTACTGAAATACCTTAAAATTCTACGAAATCTTTTAATAATCCTAAAAATCTTTTGAATTTCGTAAAAGTCACTTAAAAATCGTCAAAATCTCTAAAAATTCCTAGAAACCTCTTGAAATTCCATTATTTTTCCTCCTGAAAATGTTATTAATATCCTGAAGGTACTCGTCAAATTCATCAAAGAGTTAAACTTCCAAGAGAAGCTTAAATCCACTGATACGCGCAGACTTATTGCGTGCCTAGATGCCAATAGACGGTTATGCTCGGATTCTGCTTCAAAGTTCCTCTAGGATTGTTAATGATTCGAAACCCGCATCACATTGTAATGCAAGATCTATCAGCAGGGATTTAGCGGTTCTCTCTCAGAGAATCTCTGCAATATCCCAGACATAGCACTTTTGCGTTTCCCTTTAGGAACACCCTGAACAACAGTTCAATTAGTTACGGCTTAATGGCTTTCAGTTCCAGGGACTCGTGCCTGGAATCTTCGATAATTATCCCTGTAACTTTTTGGATTTTTTTTTGTTAAAGTGTAATATGCTATTGAAAACTGAGAACCGAGCTTTCGATAAAGTCCTTCATTTTCGGTCCCTCGTACATGCTTGAAAGCTATTTCTGCCACGTCATAAAATTCGTGTATTTACCTCGAACGGATTCGATCAAATGTCAATAGCGAGTTTGGTAAAATAAATGAAAATGGATTGCGCATCTATCCTGTCAACTACTGAATAAAGCACCCAAGCTTCGTATTATTATTACCAGGATGGTCAAATTTATAAGACTAATCCTCTAATGGATATTATCTTTCGTGTATTTATCGCCAGTAATATAGCCCATTCACCTGTCTAAATCTAATTAAATAGATGAAGGTTATAAACCTCGAAAAAAGTATACGATTTCCGTGGTGAAAAATTTTTAACGGATCTTGAAACGTTTGCTGATTAACTTTGATGAAGTCTTTTTAAAAATTGCTTCATTTTATCAGGCGAGAGAAACTCTTGCATGCAGAGTTCCCCTTTGTAAATCTGCAACACTCGACCCTTCGTAAAGAGTACTTCCCTACGTACTGTTAGAATCATTTTCAACCCCTGCGAAACCAGATACGTTGTCGCGACAGGAAGTAATCTTTAATTGACATTAGAAGGTCTCGTAAAGATAAAGCCTTCGTTCCAAATACATCTCTGATAGATGGAAACTTCCCCAAAAATGTGTTTCCTCCTCTCAATCCTCTAGAAATAAAAACTGAAAGAAACAAGTGCCATTTTCGCTTCTCGAAAAGGCACCTAACAAAGATGAAGAGCTCAATTTAAAATCTCTTAATTTAGTTTAATGGAATAATTTCCAATTTCAAAGCATCTCTTCTGTAGCCGAAGATACGTTTGGTTTTTATGAAAATTCTAAGGATTTTAAGAGATTTTAAATGTTAAGAAATTCCAAGAGGTTTTTAGGAATTTGTTTTTCTTCTTTCAACTTCAAGTCAATAAAAAGTCAATCAGGTTTGCAACAACAATGTATGCGAGATTTTCGAGACATTTCATTACACCACTTTTTAAAGATAGGATGGTATAAGAAAAAAAAGGATGTCCATTGTTGGCGAGTTTCACAATGTAAAGTAATGAGTCGCTCGATTCAAACCTTCGAAGAGGAAGGAAGGGATGAAGACATGAGACTGCAAGATCCAGCAGGGGAAAAAATTAAGGTGGAGGAGTCGAAGCGTAAAACCCGGGACCATTCGCTTCGCTCTAAATATAATAATAAATTCCATTCACGATTCCCCCATGTTATATTTCACTGAAGGTGGGCACACAGATAGTCACACAACATTCGAATTTTTTGTTCAGGTTGAGTTCCAGCCCAGCCAATTCGCCAATTTTCCTTCAAGGAATAAAGCTTGCGGCGAAAAAAACTGATTTCCGCCTTTCGAAGTGGCACTCAAAAGTGAAGTTTTTTTTTTTTTCGATCAAATAGAAATTTCTTTGCTTTTCTCGAGAGTCCTTCAATTAATTAAAACATTTTAATTTACTTTTTATGTCACTTAAAAATCTGCCTACAAATACTTATTAAATTCGGGAGCCTTCTTAACGGAAGAGAAATTGCTCGAGCATAAAAGTAATAAAAAATAACAATCTTCTGAATCAGAAAGAGTCGCAAATGATGTTTACCTCAATCTCGAAATCCAAATATTTGAACTAGTCGAAGACGTCGAGAGTGTAGACATGGAAAGGTGTATTTCTCAGTCATATTGATCTACAGGCGTGGAACAAGCAAAAAAAAGTTCATCAGATATGTACATACAATATGAACCTATCTTAGCTCCATTTTACCCCCTTCCTTTTTTGAATGTCAAAGTCCTTAAGATGGGCGACTGATTAAAGGTTGAATGAGGTCTGTTTTTTAGTTTATGTAAGAATGAAAGTATGATAGATGTAAAACTGATAACTTTGAGAGATAAAAGAAAGGAAGCCTCCGGTGACACCTCCCTCAGTCTGTTGGATCCTCCCTCATCTCCCTTGAACTATTATTCTCCCACAGTGAATTGCAGGCGACCAGGGAAATGCAGACGATACACTCGAGTTCCTACGGCAGCTTGTATTTCCATACTCATGTAACCGGAACTGTGGAGATATAACAATGTTAAAACTAACACATCGTGTTATTTTTATGAAAGACAAAATCGGATCATGGCGAGAGAAAATAAAGAAAATTAAACAAAAGGAGGTTCCTTTAGTATTTAGTCTTAACGAGCACCTCGAATACAAAAGCTGGCTTCCGCTTTGTATCCCTATCCCTTCGGGCTTCACATACAAGGTCGCGGAGTTTGAGGGCATGAAAGTTTTATTTTATGCCACACGGTTGTGCTTCCTGCATATTATGGAAACAATTGTTTCAATTTTCAGTGTGTTCGTTAGTGTATAGCCAACCCCTCTAAACCTCCAGCATCTCCACCTCCTTTTTTTTCAAACCAATTTTTCAAACCCCTTATCCCATCTACTTTTTTAACCTCCTCTTCCAAAACCCCTTTTCCTTCTCCTTTTCGATTAACTTGTTCTCTTTAAGAGCATGTGATACTTTACCAGAAGAACAATTTAGTTAAAGGGGTCGGGGTCAAAAGTGGTCAATTTGGCATGGAATGCCCCATATTCATACATACTAAACATATATGGAAAACTGCTATGCATAAAAAATGATTTTATAATCTGTAATTGGTGTAAACTGTTGAGCTTAAATAAACTGAATATGAATATGAAATAAGAGTAAAACGATAACATTACTCGAAATTAGAGCCCTCGCAAAGTGAAAAATCAGTCTCAATTTCCCTTAATAGTCTTTAGGGATAATCGTCAACTTGAAGGGGCATTAATTTCGCACCCTGTACAGTGTGCAATGTGCAGTGTGCATCTGTGTAAACGAAAGGTGTGAATGCCAGTACTTTAGTAAATGCACTCGTGCCGACTAAGCCGCACGGCGTCGGAAAAAAAAGTGAAAAAAGGGAAAAGAAGGAAAAAAGACTGGAAGAAAAAAAGGAAAAGAGGAAGAAAAAAGTGAAAAGCAGTTTTTGCTGGAAATGTGAACGACATAAAGAAATATATGCAGGTGTATCGCTGTGCACGTGCGTGGAGACATGTGTCAGAGAAGAAGGCCGTCTGGCAGGGTGTCTTCCCATTTTCCATGCAGACGGATGGGTTGGCTCTTTACAGAAATGCATGTTGAGTTTTTGAGGGTGCATAGGCAGTAGGCACCCCCAGGGTAGTTGGGGTTGCACACATGAGTGCAAATATGTCTCCCCCCCTCCATTTTACATTTGACGAGCGACGGATTCTTCGACCGTCGCTATTTTCTCTCGTCAAACTTCCTCCCTTTCGCCTGTCATTTTCGCTCTTTTGGTTTGTTACTCTCGTCTTTTAAACGCGGTTCACAGACAGTGGCACTATCGGTAGTGATTGCGTGATGCCGAGGGCTGAAAAATAATAGAAGTTTGGGCCGAGAGAAGATGTTGCAAGAATTAATCGCTATTAATGTTAAAAATGCTATTGCAGAATTTTTGTAGTCTGGCCGACGACCGATACAGGCAATTATCAAATATTATCTTAGTCGTATTTAACATGTTTTTTTTGCAGATTTGCAACACCATTTTTTAAACTCGCAAAGTGACTGGAAGACAAGGCCTTAGAATAAGTAATGATAAAAATCATGTAAAGCAAACGGCTTGAGTGTTCTTGAAGGTTGCATCGAACACAAATTGTTTTCTATTGCAGCTGAGGCACGTAACTATGTCTCGGTTGCTTCTGCAGTCAATCTCTTTTACTCGTCTGTACCATCTTTTTCTATCACCATCCATTCAGTGAGAGTGCCGTCACCTTCTATTGCAGTATAACGAAGTAACGAGGATCATCCGACGTACACGAGACGAGTTTCGAAGATGTTACGTATTGGTAGCTGTCGCATCTTATTCGAATCTCGGTGTACTCGATACACAAGCTGAAGACGAAGAAAATAAAAAGATATAAGGAAATAAGAAAATAAGGAGAAAAAGGATGAAGGCTCTTGTGCTCCTCTGCATTACCATGTTGAAGAGTGCGTCTACGTGTACCTACTTTTTCATGACTCTTCCTTTTCTCTCTTTTATTCGTCGTTTCAGTGTATCTGCCTACTTCTACCTTTACCTCTACTCTACCCCTATTGCCATTTTTAACCAGAAGGGAAAACTCAAATATCTCCGATTTAAAAACGTCAAAATGAAGCTTTCCGAATTGTCGAGTCCGCTCTAAATCGATACTTTAGTGTCTTCTAGATGCCTCTATATGCGCAGGGCTGCTACATAGTCACTTAAGTCACTTTCAGTCACTTTTTTTTTTGTAAGTCACTTTTGTCACTTTTTTGAAGTACATTAGTCTGTGGCAGTCCTGTATATGTGCTATTTAAAAACACATATAGAACTTGATGGTCAGCACAAGTGTGTCAAAGGATTAATTTCTCCGCTTCGGTGGAATAAGTGCAAAGTAATTCGCGTCAGCCGCTTCCGCGACGGACGTGTCGATCGCCCTTAGGGTAGGATAGCATTAGCTCCAAAGACCCTTCCATTGCGCAACCCATTTTGTACGCTAAATGGATCTAAGCTCTTCGACATCCCTCATATCTCTCACCGAAATTGTCATTCGAGTTTTCGGATGCTTTCGGCAGCAGGAAATTGAATTATTGTGTAATCTGCAGAGATGTGCGCATAAAGCATCTCCAAAGTATTGACACTTTTCATTTCGTGGAGGAATTACAATATCGTATTTTATTGCATCACTGGGAGAAGTTTCAATTCCCCAAGTTTCAGATTCGAATCTGAAACTTGAAAATATTTCATCACACCCCCTACCCCTGTTTCATTAGGGGAGAGGTTGTGGCTAAATATTATATTCTCATCAGAGAATGTATTTTTTTATTATTTCAAATCTGATTATTGGCAAAAAATCTTATCAGAATCAGCATTGAAAATTTGAAATCACGGGAAGGTTAAATGTGAAAATAAATATTATGTTCATTACAAACTAGGAACGGTACTTAATTCCCTTTTTCTATGCTTAAAAAGCATCGGAAATTCTCGAGCTTCAAATTTCAAAGCTTTCAAGGCTGAATAACATTAGAATTTAATATTCACACGTTTAAATCTTTGGAAATTTCCAACTTTCAAACTTGTACATTGTTAAATATGCAAATAATTAAGGAACTAAAGTGATAGTTTAAACTTTGGAACTATAGAGTTATCGAAATTTTATTGTATCAAAGTTGGAAGTGTTCAGGAAAATAATTGCAAAATTTTGAAATACATAATTGATCGAATAGAGAGAGAAATCTAATTCTATTCTTTCAAATTAAAAAAAAAATAGAAATAATAGAATGAAATAAACGTGTAAATAATAAAAATAGTTAATTTTTTGTTTCAGAAATGACCTTCATCGGACGGCTCCTGCTGCTACGGAGGTGCGGGTGTGAAAAGGCAAAAATGCCAAGTGACAGTTTTAGTGGTTTGCAGTAAGTGAGCGAATCAATTAACGAGTTTAATCGGATCTTCCGATTGAACTGAGGAACTTCGTTCCAAAAACTGTGGTTTAGAAATCCCGTTAGTTCGAGAAACAAGTCTACGTGGAGCAAGAACGATGGTGAGTAAAAACTTTTCCGTATACCGACGACATTCATTAGATCTCTTGTAGAAGTCGTTTAAGAGCAGTTCATCAACTATGCATATGAATTTGAATCAGTGTTCGTCACTCGCAACGTAAATTTCATGCAAAACTCTTCCTTTGACATGAAACATTGTTAAATTTTAAATACATTTTAGATCGCTTCAAGTAATACGTGAGAGAATTTCCTCTCTGGTTTGAAAAAAAAAAAAAAAAAAATGATAAAAAATCCATGAAAAATAGGAAAAAAGAGTTCTCTTCTATATTCACCGGCATCGGACGCTTTTTATCTTTCGCTGATTTTCAGTTTTCCGATATTTTCAATCATGCTTGCATTGTAGCATATTTAGATTTTACAACCTTATGATTGTAACTTAATAACCGCTCAATAACAAGAAATTTTGCCTAGCAGAAACCCTCAATAAAGCTTTTCCTTTCTAGGAAGACATTAATTCAAATTATACCAATAAATCTTTGCATTCCTATCTTAAAAAAGTGGTGTAACGAAATGTCTCGAAAATCTCGCATACATTGTTGTTGTAAAACCTGCTCTCGAAATTTGAATCAGCGAAATTTCATTGGTTTTTGAATTACTTGAAGTTGTGAGAAGTAAAATAAATAATCGTGCGCGTAGCGCGCATGTTGGTTTGCTAGTTATGAGAAAAAATTATCAATTGCTTTTAGGCTTTAGTTGTAACGAAAAACAGGTTGTAAAGTTTTATGAGGCGGGTTCGAGGCTTTGTATTTGACAAAGGAAGCGTGAAGCGCGATAGGAAGATCCAGTGAAGAGGGTCTTACGAGCACTCGAAATAAACAGAAATATATATATCGGGCAATAAATAAGGGTGAGGGTAAAGTGGGGTAGCTAGCGCGGCGTGTACGCACTCGGGAAATGCATGCGAAACGTCAAATGCACTCTACACGGTCTATCAAAATGCAAATGTCTTTTATCCGCGAGGTAATGTATGCGTCCGTCGAGAATCAGTATTCAGACTGAGCACATGAGATCCGCCCCTACGTTACTACGGGCTAGTATGCCACTGGTATAAAACGCTGGATTCTGGGGTTTCACCGAACAAAGTAACCCTCCATAGACCACGAATCACCTCCACACGCCCAACCTCTTAACCCGCGGCCAAATCTTCATTTTACGACCGTTGCCTCCGATCGATGACTCCTTGCGAAAAAGGATCGGCTCGTTCAAGGAGCAGCCTTCATGATTATAATTTCCGATCCAGCTTTTACCAAAGATGAACCATGCAGAAATAGAATTCTCATACTTGTCTTTCAAACGTGTGAATCTTGGAGGACTTTGAGGTGGAAAAGCCGAGCCCAAGCGGAGTTTAAAAATATCAAATTTCGACTTCTAACTATCGATGTTTTAATTTAGTTATTGACAAATTATATTTTTCAAAATTTGATTCTTATTTTTAATTCTGGAAAAGCTAAAAAGGAAAAGGTAAAACAGTTACTTGAAGTTAAAACATTAATAGAAACACAAAATTTTTAATAAATAGGTGTTTTTAAAATGGGTGTTAAACCTTAAAAGAGTAAAACTGAAGTGAGAGAGTAAATGGTGTGCCAGAAGTGAGGTGTCGCGTGCCATAGATTTTCGTTAACTTTAGATAATCTCGCCTAAATCCAAGTCCCTTTTTTACAGAGAAGGAGAGAAAGGGAGAATTTTCTTGCGAAGCTTGAAGATCCCTCCTATTTATCCGAGTCAAACCACTAGAAAAACGGACGATTTTATCGCTCGGTAAATTGAATTCTGTGATTCGATGTTAAGAAGAGTTAAATATCAGAGAAGTAGGGGACAGAATGATAACAAGTTTTTTAATTTCTTTCATAATTCTCGATTGCAATATCTTGAAGAGAATTTACATTCGGAGAGGCAACTCGATCTCTTGACCTCGTTTACTTTTACGCAGATTCTTCCAACTTATTTATTTTTTATGAATCAAGCCAAAGTAAAATATTATGCTAGTTTGTTTACATATATTTTATTAACTTAGACTTACTAAATTTGAAGATTGTTCTTTTTTTATTACGAGGGAAGTGTTTATCGTCTAGACGCTATTTTGGAAAATATTGTTCTGATGGTGAAATTCGAAACTATTTGGAGTTAAGCTTTACACACTCTGCCGGGAAAACTGAGAACAACTTTTTATTTTACAAAGAAGTAACTAAGTAGCCCTTTCATTTTCTTCAAAGAAATTGAACAATGGACCGGGGGTGTTTTGTTGACCTTAACTTGTTGTTTTGTTTACCGACACCTCCGTCTGAAGGTTGTCCAGGGTGGGAAGCCACGACGGGGTTCGTGAAGAGTAAATTGCTTGAATGGCGCGTAAGACAAACATCCTTGGCATAAAAGGGGATTACTTCGTCAAGGCTTTTCCCACTACAAAGTTTTAACACCTGTTTTTAATTTAAAATTCAGACACGAGAGGCACCTAAGAATGACCCTTCAATTCTAAATCTTGAAACCTGGATTGAAAAATTTTAAGTTGAAAATTAGTTAGGTTGAATCAGACGGAACAGTTCCTTTTTTCGAACAAAACCAGAGTAATGGAAGTCATATAATACTATTTTCGAGTTTGTCCAGGAGAGGAAATAAAATTTTAGAAACAGTTTTTGCAAGCTGTGAAATTACAGCGATCTGCCACTATAAAGTTTAGCTATATGTTCCGCATTTGAAAAGGGGAAAAAAATAAATAAAGCGTATATCCGGTGAGTACCTGGCGAAATTCGAAACGAGACACTCGATTCCGTTCAATCGAACGAGCACGATTGAGCGTTTCATTTAAGCGAGTACCGCTACGAAAGCCCAAACGAGTTTCTGTTTTCACGAAAAAAAGTTGCCGAGCAAGCTTTTAGTCGCGTATTTCGTTCGTTTGCCGGCTTGCACTAATTACACTTTTTTGTCGATTTATTCTTTCATTATCGCGCGATGCGAACAGCGCCCGTGCAGATATCTCGAGAGAAAATCATCAGAGTCACGACGCTTCTTTAAATTGGATTCTTATCGAGTGACGAGAATTGTCGATTCCGCAAGACGCGAGGCCGGAAAGAAGATTTCGATTATTTCCATTAATATATTTTTCAATTAATAAGATTTGTCTCGTGATTGAAAAATTGGTTAATACATTTAAGGGAAGATCGAAAGGGGAATATTGAAGGGAAGGGGGGGGGAAGAATTAAACGGGGATAATGAAGAGTTATAAAAGAGAAAGGAGAACATAACTGAAGAACGTTACACCTGTTCACCCCCATAGTTACCTTGCACGGTGTAATTGGCAATAATAGTGCCGCGAATGTTCCAAATGGAAGATTTACCTTTATATGCACCGCAGTTACCACACTCATTTATGTGTATGTGGGATACACAATATACGTTCGTACTATCTCCGCTCCACCAATAATAGACGCTCTCGCAGATTCAAATCATCGCCGCGATGGAGCGCACAATCGCGTCGACATAAACCTCGGATTATCTCCAAGCTTCGGTGTAATTGCGCGTGCAACGCTTACGAGGGTATCTTCTATCTCTTGTCAATTCCGCCTCTCATTTTATTGCATCTTCTCAATCTTTTCTTCCTTCCGCGCATTTTATGGATTATCTTTTCCTTTCATTTTCGCAAACGTCTTTTAAAACTACGTCAACTTTTAAGAGGCTGTACATTCATTTTTCAAGTGGAGGAAAGATTAAGGGCATGTGATACTTTACCATAAGAGCAATTTAATTTTACCAACTTTACGCTCGCAATAATAAATATTTTTTGCTAAAACTAGGCCATTTACCTCCGTCTGTACGAAACTAAGGTAAATGGCCTAAATTTAGCAAAAAATATTTATTATTGCGAGCATAAAGTTGGGGAAACTAAATTCGCTCTTATGGTAATTACCACATGCCCTTAATACGATATTTATTTCATATTTATAATCATTTTCGCCCACTATCAACGCCCACCCATAATGCAGATATTGTCTATATTAGTAACGCCCACTAGTAAAGCTATAAACGGCCCTTATGAATGGACACTAGTAACGCTCACTAGCTACGACTCCTAGTAATTTTCAGTAGGCGCGGTTAATTAATAGTAGGCGTAGTTAGTGGGCGTTTTTAGTAATCTGATGAAATTCCTTTAAATTTCGTAAAATCACATTTGACATTCCTTGATATTCCTTAAAATTACTTAAAATTACTCGGTCCCATGAAGTCTCATTAAATCTCTTAAAATTACTCAAAATTCTATGAATCCTCATTAAATTCTTTAAAATTCTTGAAATTCCAATGAAATCTCACCAAATCTCTTAAAATTTCTGAAAATAAAAGTCTTTAAAATTACTTATTTCTCAAAAAATATCTTAAAATCCCTTGAAATTAATACGTAGAATTAGAATCTCCCAAAATATCATCAAATCCCATAAAATTACTTAAAATCCCACAAAATATCGTCAAATTCCTGGAAATTCCTAAAAATCCCATATTCCTAAATATCCCATAAAATATCGTAAAATATCTTACAAGTATTTAAAATTTTACGAAATTCCGCAAAATCCGTTAAAAGTCCTTAAAATTACTTAATATCCCATAAAATATCTTAAAATCCCTCAAAATTTCAATAAATTTCGTAAAACCCTTCTAAATTCCTTAACATGATTTAAAATTTCCTGAAATTAAAAGTTTACTAAAAGTAATCTTTTCTAATTTCCCAAATAATGTTCATTAACTTTATATTTTGAAGTATTTTCTTGCTTCACTAATAATAATTTACTTTTTACTTCAAAATAATTATTTTTATCACTTTAAATTATTTTCTGTCTTTATATAACTTTTTTGACAGCAATCGTTTTAATAACTAAAACAATCTGAAGATAGTTTTTAAATTCGGTATATTCACACAATTCGCGCAATTTTCAGACCAATCAGGTTTCCCACAACAATGTGTTCGATATATGGTAACATCACTTTTTTAAGAAGATAGGAAAGTAGATATAAATATTGAATATGATCTTAATGATATGTATCAGAATGTTTTTCCTCCTATTCCAAGAAGATTAATATGATTAACGAGCGTGATAAACTGCAAATATTTATAATCGTTGTCTCCAGAGGATGAAAATCGGTTTTTGTACATTAATCAGCGCGTATGTAGCGATGACGTGCGTCATACGGGAGACTCGCATGTAATGAGAGTCGTTATTATTATACCCGTCACCGTTTATTTCCCAAGCTTTTATGCAGATTCGCAATAATTGAATACGTCGCGACGACGTTCATCAGTGTTTTGGCCACCCAGGGTGAAACGAATGTCGCACGTCGTGCGCTACATCACCCCTTTTTGAAAACACTTCGGTAGATATGCAAAAGTCGTAGCCAAGCTGTTCTTGGGAGGGTCGCAGACGGATTCAGTCACGAACCGGGAGCATATTTGACCCAGTGGAGGGACCGCATTGGAGGCATACGCGCCATAATAATCATTTCAACATTCTCTCGACAATCATCTCATTTGTACTACCCTCCTCATTTATATATCCTTGAAGGATCTAAGGAAACTCGCTTATTAAGAAAATAATTGACTTGGGAATGAGAGAAATTTCCGCTAATTCAAACTACAATATTTCATTCCTCGCGCAACTCGTATGACCACTCCTCCTCTGGTTGAGCCACTGATCAGAAACTGTTGATAGCCGTAGCACACGGAAGGGTTTTAATACCAGCTGAGTCACTCACTAGGCATTAGCAGAGAGGCAATAAAGCTAAGTGTAAACAGCAGTAGCGACACCCTGACTTTAAGATAGGATTTCGCCGTTTCTCACTCGAGCGAAAGGACACGTACACGTTTTAGCTCGTGGTTCAAGCCTTTCTTGGTGGCAATTCGCCTGAAGGAATCGCATTGTGGATTGTAAAGAGAAATGCAGGAAGAAACGTAGATAGTGTTGCATGCTAGACGCATAAATACCCTCTTGTTCGGTGCCGTTAAGGGCTTATCGTTATTCCGCACACGTTGGCCGTTCGTCGTCGCAGCTAGAGCACTAACTACTTGCGTTACGAGTCGGCCAAGAACCCTCGATAAACAACCCGGAGAGTCACCGCCGCTTCGAAACCATTTCCCTCCTCCCGATGCCTATAAGTATTCAATTTGCATAGAAACGCGACTAACTTTAGCTATTAACCGTCCCGTATTCTCTGCCGCGAGCGGAACGCGATCGTGCACGATTCAATTACCAAAATGGCAAATTTCCGGAATCCCTTTTCCGCATTCTTATACAAGAGTGACGATTGCTTTCCTGTTCAGCAGCATTGAAATTTATCGCAAGATTATCATTCTGGGTTCAATAGTCACGCCCCCTATTAATGTAACGCCCACTAGAAATGTCCAATAGAAACACCCATTAACAACGTCCCCTTGAAACGCCCATTAACAACGTCCTCCTAACATCCTATCATTTTATAAACTCTATACAAAGTTAATCATTATACCGTCAAATTAAACTTACATAAAGGAACGTCCAAAGGGGGATGCAAAATCTGGTGAGTACTTGCATGGGGAGGAAGGAGGGGTTTGCAATTTTGAAAATTATCCTTAAGCAATTAATGGACGTTCCCCAATTATAATAAATTCTGTAGAACCGTCTCCATAAAGAATTTAATAAAGCAATGGAGAAGAACCCATTGGAGGGACGCATTTTTTTCATATCAGTTGTAATTCATCTGAATACTTAAACTAGAACCAGTCATTAGAGTGTCTCACAAAGAGAAGGTGGTTTCTTTTCCTATAAAAAGTCGGACATTTCGCGTGACTGCGACCAGAAGGGCACGTCTGGTATACTTATCCAAAGGCATATTATCCTGCCTCTATTTGTCACGCGATATTTTGCAAAGTGGATAAATAGGGTAGCTAACCTTTCCTTAAATTATAATAATCAATATATAATTACTTAAAGCGATTTGTACATTCTTTTGAAAGTAAAAACTATTCAATCTTCACTTTCTATAATAAATGAATCAAAATAAATCCTTTGAAAGATTAATGTTATAGGATCTAGGGAAAAGAATGAAAATTATTTTTTTCAATTTCTTGCTGGTTCAGTGTGTCTTTTGAGGGTTTGCAAATGTTTCATTCACGGCGCGTTGGTTCTTACAGCTACATCGTCCTTGCAACGAACCGACAGCACTTTTCACAAACCACTTTCCATCATCTCTTATCTCCTAGCGCATCTGTGGCCTCATTTGCAGCCACGTACACGAGTCATGTCCTCTTTCACCTTTGGCTCTTCCCTCTCGTCCGTTTCCACTCTGTTTTCTTCCTTGGTGTCCCTAATCTCTCTCCATTTTCTGTCAGATCTCTCACATACGCGCGTCACTTTTTTCCTCTGGTTTTTCGCGTCACCATCCACGCTTCCATCGCTTCCTTTGTTCTTTGTGTAATTAGCGGGTTGTCATTCAATTTTGTTTACTTATTCCGGGCTAAAGTCTGGCTTGTATCCACTCTCTGTTTACTCCATCTACTGTCGGCGAGGTCGAGATTTTATCGCTGCTAATACTCTCAATAATGAAAGGATTGTTACAATATCTCCCTCTTGTGCATTTTACTTTCATATTTTTCACCGTAATTAATTAGCTATAAATTAATTAATAACCTTGTAACCAACTTTAATTCATACAAAAATTAAGTTCCCTTGTCTCATTCATTTTAAATGATCTAAAATATACTTATATTAGCAAGATTTATTTGTCAAATAAATAGCGTTAATTTAAAACTCGAAGAACTTGGTCACATTATTGGGGTTACGTGTTTCTTCTCTATTGTTCCTATTTTCTTCTTGAGACGACTTCATCTTCTCGTCTTCTCATTTGTTTGATATTTATGAAGCCACACCTGCAGAGCGTTCATCGCACTTCGAATTTTTCCTTTTCTGCTGACTTTTCATCCGGTGAAACATGTGCGCCGAGCGACAAGAGCTCACGTTCTCGAGAGCGTGAGAGTCGACTTTCGAGGGTACCGGAAGTACCCTACATCCTGGAATGTTCCGATGGATACTTCACTTCACGCTTGAATTAAGAGCGACGCGCGAATTGGGAACACTGCGTCCGGCACTCAGAACTTCAATCTAGCTTGTAGATTAAATCCCCAAGGAATAGGTGGATTAGCTTCTAAGAGGATGAAAGTGGGAGACATGAAACGCAAGCTTCATATACTCACGATGATCAAACCTTTATCAAATATTTGGCCAAGTATAAATGTACCGTGGAAAAGGTGTTTGAAAAGGGGGTTTGGAAAAAGGGATTAGAAAATAAGGTAGGAAAAGATGGTGGGAAAACGGGTTTAGAAAAGGAGGTTGGAAAAAAAGATTTGAAAAAGGGGATGGAAAAAAAGATTAAAAAAAAGGGTGCATGGAAAAAGCAGTTTCAAATCGGAGTTTGGAAGAAGGGATTGGTAAAGAAGGTTCCAACATTCTAGAATCTAAAGGAGTTCTACATGAAAACTCGTAAAAAGTTTCTAATATGGTGGGAGAAGGGGGTAGGAAAAAGTGTTGGGAAAAGCTGTTTGGAAAAAAAAAGTTGGAAAAGGTGATAGGAAAAAGGGGTGGATACTTTAATAAAAGAGAATCTGTCTTTCCTCTATTAAAAAAGAGTGTACGTGGAGATTGAAGTTACATTCACGAGAAAATGATAAAGGGCAAAAAGAAGCACGTAATACTAATAATGAGGGGAGGTGGTTCAAGTTGAAAATTTGAGGTGCCCCGCACACATTTGGGCGGATAGTCAGGATAGTCTCGCTTGGATAAATATTAAATCTGCACCTCGGGGATTTCGGGAGACTCCCAAGTACAAGGAGAAAGGGAAGAGAAAGGGGACAGACAGAGGGTAAGAAAAAGAGAGGGGTGACTACGGTAAAAATAAAGTAAAAAAAGAAAAAAGTAAAATGTAAAAAGTAAAAAGGCTCGCCGACGCTCATATGCAAAAAGCAGAACAGTGTCTGGTATAACGGAGAACATTAAAGTGGGCAGGGCACTGCCGCTACACGGAATGAATATTTAAAGCAAAACCTCAGTTCTACCCTACAAAAGCAGTTGTTGGGGACAGAAAAGAAGGGGTTAACATTGTCGCGTTTCCTACGGTTTCCTTTACGAGTTGCAGTCTTTAGGTATATTTTTCTTAATCGCTAAACTTGAAGGCCCGATCCAACTTTTACGAGAAGGAGAACTTGAGAAACTTCTGCATTCGTCGAAGAAATTTCATTTTATCTAAACCCTTATAAGAAATCACGTCTGACGATCCAGGAAATTCAGATTTTTTAAGTCCCTGCAGTTCTTGGAAGTTCTGTGATGCACATAATTCTTGTAAAGTTTTTATAATGAGTATAATAAACGACTTAAATCATTCGGGAACTTAATATTGGCCTCAAAAATAGACTGGAGGCTTTCAAAAGTTCTAAGTTCTAAATGAAAACTCGTAAAAAGTTTCTGAGTACATTTCATTAAACGGGTCAGATTAAGGGCTTTGGAATAAATCTTGAAACGAGTTTGCACTTTATTTCATTTCGGATTTAGAACTTTTTTAATGCGAATCTCGAAGGGGTTGTTCGGCTTTTATTATGGAGTTCTCAATTGAAAAAGGCAGAGTTATTATAAAGCGGAAAAATACATAATTATATTTATATTTTATGGAGAAGTTTTATTTAAAGTTGTAGTAATCAAGTTCCGCAAAACGTGACAGACTAATTAAAATAACTTTTTAATTCTGCTAGTTTTTACAGTCCTGTTTTACAAGTACACTTAACAGGAAAATTTAATTTTCACTTTTTAAGTTCAGTTAGAGGTTGCACAATAATTAGTTAATATTTATAAAAATACCTCCAAACAGTTAATTAGATAATACATTTTTCAAAGAGGCTCAAAAATAAGAAAAATTCGGAAATGCTTTAAGATTGCGATCAATATTTCATTTACTAATTAAAATGGTAAAAGAATTGCAAAATTTTGCGATTTTCATTAATTAACATGATTGAACATTAAAACACATGCATTCTTTTCTTTTGAGTTTTTTTTAAATTTTGGGAATTTTTTGTGACAATTTTTTCAGAAGACAGAGAACGTTAAGGATACAGCTCAGTAAAAAAAGAGGTTAATCGGCAATGATAAGAAAAGTAAGAAATGTGTTTAGCCCCAAAAAAGGGAAAACGAGAAGAGTTCCTTAACGTTGCTATAGTTACTTTTACTGTTGCGACCAACGTACGCTTGATTGCTATTACGGTATACAGCGTTACTGCAGGGAGACTATTCTTCCCTACCTTTATCGCTCTTTACCTACTTTAACCCAGCGGCGAAGTAATGGCAGCTTTAAAACTGATTTTTTTTTCGTTGTTGCAAGCTCTTACGTGACGATAGGACGTTCGAACAACTTTCGATCGTTCACTAGAACTAATCTCACATCCAGCATACTTTCATGAGAACTTACGTCGATTACAATGCAAAATGATCTAAAATTCTAAAAATTATAATTCCGAAAAGAACATTTTTGTGGGTATATTGGCGGAATTTGAATTGGTGAGAATTTTTATTAAATACAATTACGAAATATTAGAGCGATTGTCTCGTAAATTGTCTCGCGAAAGCTTGTGTCTCCAGAAATCCGCTGGGAAACTGCTGTAGTCATGTAGTCTTTACCCAGAGGAATAGGTTGAACTCTTATCTGCACTGCAGAGCACAGACCAAGACCGCAGTCTGTCAGGTCAGATTTATCCAACCTCTCATTTTTTAAAGATGATTTCAAAAGAACGAGTCCAATGCCAGACCTTTCTTTTACTTGGCCGAAATAAATAACTCAGACTAAAAACATCAATTCTCAGATAATCATAAAATATATTTCAATCTTCAGCGGTTTACTCTATGATTTTTTCTTCTATTCTTTTTCTCAATGGCGCAAAAAAATTTCACGAAAACCTTCGAGATCCCTTATTAAAATTCGTTAAGATTTCTTAAAACTTCCGGAAACCTCTTAAAATCCCTTAAAAATCCACAAAAACCATAAAAATCATGAATCTCTTGAAATCCAAGTTAAAATTTGCAACAATCTCTAAAAATTCCTAAAAACCTCTTGGAATTTCTTAACATTTAAAATCTCTTAAAATCCTTAGAAATTCTATCAAATTCCATGAAATCCTTAAAAATTCCACAAAATCTTTTAAAAATTAGAAAAATCTCATGAAATTCCTTAAAATTTTACGACAACTTTCGAAATCCTTCTAAATTCCACAAAATCTTTTAAGAACCATAAAAATCTTTTAAATTCTCTTAAAATTCCTCGAAATTTCACGAAAACACTAAAAATCGCTTAAAATTCGTTGGAATCTCTTAAAGTTCTGAGAAACCTCTTAATATTACTCAAAATTTCAAAACATTTAAAATCCCTTATAATTCCTTAGCTTTAAAAAAATCTCTTAAAACATGAATTCCGTTCAAATTCCGCAAAATATCCTGAGATACCTTAAAATTCTACGAAATCTTTTAGAAATCTTAAAAATCCTTAGAATTTCGTAAAAATTACTTGAAAATTGTCAAAATCCCTTAAAATCCCTAGAAACGTCTTGAAATTCCTCTTTAAAAAAATGTATGTAACGTAATGTCCCTAAAATCTTGCATAAACAAACATTTATTATACTTTCTCGCCCAAATGGAATGATCAATCAGTGTTGTTTCGCGGGGTGATAAAGGTTATCAAAAAAATTTACCCGATGCCCGTGGCATCATGCGTATGTCTGTTATGAATTTTTTTGTTGAGCTGCTATGTGGAACAGAGTTATTGTTTAAAGAAACGTTTCTAATATTTTGTTGCCCAAATGGGATAATCGTGAAGGTAAAACAACGCAAATATGTTGAAATATATTGCGATGTGAGATAAGCTATATCCATTTCAGGGAAGGGTTCTCTGGTCAAGGCCATGCTTGCCCGAATTTCAGTAGTACTTCAGTGACTAAAGGTGCCTACTGTTTCAGTCACTACCCCACGCAACGCCACCGATCAATACAACCCCAAACCCCAGCTCGCGTACTTCCAAACCCAGTTACCAACGCAATTCACGTTTCTCCTTTATTTTCTCTCAATTTACATAAAACATATAAGTATATGGTAATTTTGTCAAATAATCAGAATCCATAGTCCCTGAGTGTACTGGGAATCTCGTCAGTCAATTTTCAGTTCGAGGCAGTTTTTAAGTCAAATATCTACTAATTTTGATAAGAACTTGATACTTATTTGTAAATGCGTTTCCCCACTCCTTTTCAACCCCCTTTTCTAACCTTCCCAAAATGGAAACAGGTGTGAAAAAGGAGATGGAAAAGACGTTTGGAAAAAGTGATTGAAAAAGGAGGTTGGAAAAGAAGGTTAAGAAAGTAGGTACACTCAGAAAAAAGTTTGTTTGAATCAAACAAATTATCACTTTGATTTATTTCAATCTAATACAATTTTATTTAATTTAAATAAATGTTTTGTTAATTGAAGTAAGAAACTTTTTTCATTGAATTGTATGAATTCAAACAAATTTTTTTGTTTACTTTAAACAAACTTTTTTCTGAGTGTGGAAAAGAAGTTTGACAAAGAGGTTTGGAAAAAGGAATTGGAAAAGGCGTTAGGAAAGTGGGGAGTTATGAGTAAGACTGAAATAAATTTGCAGAATTTGTGGAAAACTTGTGGGTTCATTTAAGCCGATCGTTTCTCACAAAGTTTTGCAAACGCGATAGAATCTCCAGTGCCTTTATCAAAGAGAGTTTGAATAATTTAAAGGAGTGCTCGCATATTAAGATTTATGTAACGCACGCGAAGATACGGTGAGAACCGTCCAACGTGTTACAAATTTGACTCTGAACTTTCAATGAAAATCAAGGAGGCGTGGTCCTGTAATCAGGCCGGAAGGGAGAGAAACTTCCATAATCGTATTAACGAATTTAGAAACTTCAGGAGTACTAATAGAAGTGCAGAGTAATAACAAGGCACTGCGACTATAACTAAGTTTAAGTTAAAGTTGAATGCTAATGGAATTTTTATTTTTGCTACGGTTGTTTACGTCTTATGAAAATTTTCTGATTGAAAACTGACGATTGTAACAATTTTACCCGATATTAAAAAGAAATTGATTTAAACACGAAAAACTTTCTAAAAATTAAATAGCCACTTGCGGTTTTATGTTAATACAGGATAGGATAATATAGCTTGGAAAGTTATGTGCTTTTGTGTGAGCCTTTAGGGATAGCAAGCTGCGATAAGTTAACTTAAAACTTTGTGTGACTCCTGAACCGTGAGTGCAAGCTCACTTTAAAGTGCTACTGCAGTACTGATTTCCATTTGAAAACGCGAGTTTCGCCAACAACCGATTAACTAGTTATGAATTGCGTACTCAACGAATGTACATAGAAGTTGAAAGTCAACACTAGCGAGAATAAATATAAAACCACTTTTCAACACTTTCTTGATCAATAGGCTGACACTTGATCAATTTTATTGACTCACGATGAGAAAAAAAATTAATTCCTCGTAGAAAAAAGTTGTTTGACAATAAATTTCTATTTAATATTTATTTCTTGTTATATTTTACATTTACTAGCAAACCAACATGCGCGCTACGCACAAGATTATTTATTTTACTTCTTACAACTTCAAGTAATTCAAAAAATAATGAAATTTCGCTGATTCAAATTTAGAGAGCAGGTTTGCAACAAAAATGTATGCGAGATTTTCGAGACATTTCGTTACACCACTTTTTTAAGATAGTATCATTATACATTTTATATTTCTTATTATTGTTAAGAAATTATTTTTATTTAATGTCTAAAAAGTCTAAAAGTTTGGATGCGAGAATTTGGAAACGGTAGTCACTTTGTTATCATAAAAATCCTGTAGGGTGTCAGGTTTAAAGCCAAAGAGGAATGTTGGCTCAGAGAAGAAGTACAGGGACGAGAAGGGAAAGCACATCAGCTCTTAGGAAATCGAGGGGTATCAATATCACGCCTCGCTGCCGTGAACCACGCCATTCCCTATTATCGATTGCGAAAAATAATGAATAGAAATACCTATTAGTTTCCAAATACTAATTGTGTGGTTGCATCATGCTCTTTTTTTTCCACTATTGAAAAACTTCAATTAAAGTCTTAATTGCTCGATTAAAATAACATTTTATTCGCGATCGTTTTATTCTCCGAATAAATAATAAACCGTTTTCACAATGAAATTCGTGATGAAATTTTCTCGCGCTTTTGTTATAAATACACATTTTCGTGAAAAAACAATTCAGAATTGTAATAACGAAAAAGGAGTATTATTACTCTTCGTTGTTCCGTTTATGTAACTACAAATTTCAGAGTCATTATTACCATTCTCTTTCGTGAGCTGAACGTTTTTGTAAACGAGAGATGAAAGTGGATATTGATATTTTACGAGAGAGTGTTGTGTGCATGAGTGCAATTTAATATTCACATAAAGGAACGAAATATACGTGTTGCTGTAATCTGTTGCCCACTGATTCGTAGAGGCACGCGGTCCCCGTCCTTTATGACAGTCGTATTTCAAATTGCTGACGAAAAGCAGTAAAATATGTACGGGAAAAAATTATGATTCCTCTATTCTTATGAGAGGTTATTCTTTCAAAGATAAAAGAAAGTTAATAAAGGGGTGGGAAAATGATTTAGGAAAGGATTAGAAAATACATAAGTTGAAAAATAAGATGGAAATTGGAATCGGAATAGGGGGTGGTAAAAAGAGGTAGGAAAATGGGTATTGAAAAAACTGGGTTGGAAAATAAAGAGGACATTGAGGAAGGAAAAGGGGATTGATGAATATATTGAAAAAGTGGAATAAAATAAGTAACTACCTTGATGGGGCTGAAGTTTCAGACGTCTAGTCAGACGGTTGAGCCTACGGCGCGGCGATCAAACGGGGATACGCATGGTTGTCGGATCTATTTCTTCCAGTTTCCTTTCTTCTCAGGAGTAATATTTCTTGGGAAAATATTACTTTCGCGGAACTTACAGACGGAGGGTGACGTAATTTCTTAATATTCGAACATCCATTGTATAAGGAGGTGTCATGTATCACAATAGTGTTCTATTCGCGGTACACGGTCCGACGGGTTTAGGGAACTTTATTTCACGCGCATAACGCATGAAATAGGAATCCGAAGCATGAAATACGATGACGCAAGGGATGAAAATGTTCAGACGCATAGGACGAAACCGTCACCGACGTATGAAAATGATATATCACAAAATGGAAATTTCGTGTATGTAGATTCCGTCGACAATGCATGATCAAGATGGACTGCAGTGCACAAATCTGCTTCTGGTCTCGAACATCTTTTATCAAGGTTTTATAATAATGCATCACTTCATACACATAATATTTTAAGAAGTAAATAATTTGAAATTTGTAAAAAAGTAGATTAAAAGTCTCCTAATTAAAACCCTAATTAAAAGTCCTAATTGAAAAATGCCTTTGCTATATTCAGTCATAACTGTAGCGTAAATTAGAGAAACGAGGGGAATAAATGACAAGCATGCATGGCGCGATTAAAAAATATGGCAAAAGGATTTTAAAAAGGGGGGAATAGCCGGCGGGAGAATATTATTATTTGCTCCGTGAGACCGTGATCTAATAAGTCCGAAGCCTTCATAAAGGAGACCCGCGCTTAAATACTTTGCTGCTTTTCTACAGCCTCTCTCATTTTTATAGAACCTTATAAAAAGTTTAATCATATCTGGCAGTAATGACTCTACAATTTCGCGCGCAGTTTCATTCGGTTGAAAGTCCATAGTAAAATAAAAAAAGTACGCTGACGACAGTCATATGGCGCTTTTGAGGTGAGGAGCTTTTCTTATCGCAAAGCGCAAAATTCCTGCGAGTTATGAAACTCTTGGCTGTTTTTATAATACGCGCGCAATGCGGCGAAAACATTTACTGCAGTTTTCCCGGACTATCTTGAAATCTTCCAACTTTCACGCTCAGTTTCCGGCAATAAAATCTCAAGACTGAAAATTGTTATCACGGAAGGTGTATTCCAAAAAACGCTTCTTTTGGAAATATTTCCTTCTTTTTATGGTCTTCATTACTCATTCGTACCTCTTTTGAGTTTTTTTTTTCAATTGTCATGGAGTATTTTTTAAATGCAAATAAGTATATTTAACAAAGAATATTCCAGCATGAATTGAAATTAGGTTTCTTTATTTTATTTACAGAATTGTTTTCAAGACTTGAAATTTAATTCTGAAGTAATTATTTCATTCTTTGTCTGACAGTTTATTAAAAAATACATTGAGTTTCTTTGTAAAAGATTTTTCACAATAAAAAGAGTGGCAGATTTATGTCCGCTAAATTAGATTCCGGAATATTATCTTTTAATAAGGGAGATTCGACTTCAGACTTAGTAAGGGGAGAATTCCCTCCCATTCTCTGGAGGGTTCCATGGTCTAAAAATCCGCGCGAGAACAGAGCGATCGCGCTCGGCGTTATTATCTCCCTTCCACCATACTATTTTTTCCGTTTTCAGTTTTCTGCTTTTGTAGTCTTTCTACATCCGATATTTTATGAATTACTATAATAAAAGTTTATTCGTTAGTCAGGTAATCCCGATGTTTTCCTAATATAAAAAAAGGAACATTAATTAATATTACTCTTCAATCAAACTTTATTCTATTTTAATTTAAAGTACCTTTCATACTTGAAATGAAATGAAATTCGAGTGGCTTTAAATTTGTCGATATATTTTTAAATTAGGAAATAATTTTGTTTCTGACAAGAAATGAATGAAGGAGAATTTGATAATTATTCTCGTCATTTCCGTTCGTTTGTTCAATGAATGGCGAGTAAAGATTTTCCGTTTTCTCAAGGCGAGCAACCCTTCTCGATAAGTGTACGTGACTGGATGAAAGCGGATGAGTGAAAATTCTAGGGTTCGTGAACCACGGGATTGTCTTACAAATTAATTCAAATATTTGACGTTGCTGTGCTCGAGGATCCCAACTCAACCCTCCTGGAGCATATGAAAAACCTCGAAGCTCAGGGAAACTCTAATCCTAAATAAAGTCCAGACTCAATGTAAAGATGTAAAATTTCGTGTGTAAACTCAATGCTGCAGATTGATATAAAACAAGATTCTTTGAGCATACATTCCGGATTGTTACATTAACATTATTTTTTTAATTAAAAATATAATGAAGCCGAGAAAAAAGCATTCAAGTTTTAATAATAATAAGACTGCCCTATCTTAAAACAGTGGTGTAACGAAATGTCTCGAAAATCTCGCATACATTGTTGTTGCAAACCTGTTCTCTAAATTTGAATCGACATAATTTCATTGGTTTTTGAATGATTCGAAGTTGTATAAAGAAGTAAAATAAATAATCATGCGCATAGCGCGCGTGTTAGTTTGCTAGTTTTAATAAAAATTAGCATAATTGAAAGTCTGAAATTTTGAAAATTTCAAAAAC
>JAUESH010000008.1:2143731-2159040 GCA_032275165.1 Synergus magnus | reverse complement strand
TTATGATTCTTAAAAGATTTTGCGGAATTTTGTGAGATTTCTAATAATTTCAATGAATTTTAAAGTATATAAAGGGACTTTAAATATTATCGTAGAATTTAAAGAATTTCAAGAAGTTTCTGGAAATTATAAGAGGTTTTCACGAATTTTAATTTCTATACACATATGATTTTTAAAAGATTTTGTAGAATTTAAAAGGATTTCGAAGGTTGACGTAAAATTTTAAGGGATTTCGTAAGATTTTTCTAATTTTTTTAAAGATTTTGTGTAATTTTTAAGGATTTCATGGAATTTGATGAAGAATAATGCCAACCACATTATTCATTCAAACTTAAATGTCTCGTTGGATTGGCAGATGGTATATAAAGAAAACGTGTTACCAGCAATAACGCGGAAGCTTTAACGATTTATGTTTATAACCGAAGAGGAAGCGCACGTGAAAATTTTAGAGCGGTTAAAGCGTTTCCTGCAGTTTGAGTGAGTTCTTTCTCGCATCCATCAAGTAATACGTGCGATACATGTTAAATTTTACGATCATTTTGGTTAGGACAATGGTCCTCTAAACTTTACCCTTGCAGAGTTCCAGTTCTTTGTGAGAACGAGTTCTTGCTTTCGAAATGTCTTGGTGACTATAAAATAAAAACATACGTTATGATGGTTATATGACGATCGCTAAAAGACCTCGTACTCACGACATGGAATATTTAACATCCTTCTCGATCATAAAAAATTATCCTTTTGAGGGAGAAACGATTTCAGAGAATTTAGTTTTTATGTTTCATATAATATTCAGGCGTACTTCTATTGATGTCACCTATTTATTTATCTTTGACAATATAGAGTAAAAGGAAAAGAGAGTTTGGTAAATGGGATGGGAGTAGGATTTTCAAAGAGAAGTTAGGAGGAGGGATGTGGAAAAGGGAATTGGAAAAATGATTTGAAAAATAAGACGCGAAAAGGACTTTACTCTAAGCCCCCTTTCAACTGTCTAACTATATTATGACATGTACTACTGACTAAATTAAATTGTTTGACTACACAATTACTGATACTACTGATAATTCCTCAAGTGTCTGACTATACGTTGATTTGTACTACTAAAAACATGTAATGTTAAAAATTTCTCAATGTTTTGACTATACTATGACGTATACTATTCAGAGTTCCTTAAATTGCCCTTTTAGATCCGCACCGTCATATCAGAGTTGTTGCTCCACGTTTTAAGTCCTTTTTAACAATAAAATTCAACAGAAATAAGTGAATGTTGTCTTTTTTCTCACTCGTATACGAGAAATTCATATAATTTGCAATGCACCTTTCTTACGACAAACTGCGGAAGAGTGCTTGCTTTTTTGCCAGAGAGTGCCCCGAAGGCACTGGAGGTGCCCGCAGACATTTGCGTCGGAATACCAGCATGATAATTGCAAAGAAGTTAATTAAGAACCCCGTAGGAATGTTCCAATTTACATTTCCGCCCATCCATTTGCGTCTACCCTGTAGCTGGAACGGTGGGTGGTTGCGAAAGTGAACCTAGAAAAGGTAAAGGTTAAGGATCGTGGTTCTCTTCCGCTTTTAACTGAATTCCATAGCAGTTCGGTAGGTTGCACGTGTAAGAGAATAAAAGGGTGAAGAGAACGAAAAGAAAAAGGGGGAGTACAAGTGGCCCGAAGAAAAAGTGAAAAGAAAAGCGTTCATTTTACCTTTTTTGACTTTTGTTCACTTTTGTTTCTGGCTTGTGTTAGTTTCGTCCGCGTTGACGTTCTGCGCCTAAAAATATTTCTTCCCTCCGAAAGCTCCCGAGGGAAATTGCCCCAATACACGTGAAGGATCGAAGTAAAAAACGAGAGTTTCCTCTTTTGGATACTTTAACTTGCTTTCTGGAACTTTTAAATAATAGGGAATAAAGGGATATTGTTGTTCGAAACTAATGCTTGTTGTTAGGGGAGACCGAAGACGTTCAAAAGAAATTGTCAGACGATACAAATTTTACTGAACGTGTACTTGAGATTTTTATGAGTTTTAAAATATTTTATGGAATTTGAAGGATTCTAAGTTTGTCAGGTAATTTTATTGAGGGATTTCAAAAGAATTTCTATACATATATGATTTTTAAAAGATTTTGTAGAATTTAAAAGGATTTCGAAGGTTGTCGTAAAATTTTAAGGCATTTCATGAGATTTTTCTAATTTTTAAAAGATTTTGTGGAATTTTTAAGGATTTCATGGAATTTGATAAGATTTTTAAGGATTTTAAGAGATTATAAATGTTAAGAAATTCCAAGAGGTTTGTAGGATTTTTTAAAGATTTTTGCGAATTTTAACTTGGATTTCAAGAGATTCATGATTTTAATGGTTTTTGTGGATTTATTGCGCCATTAGTTTGTTGTTCTTCTTTCAACATCAAGTCATTCAAAAGCCAATCAGGTTTGCAACAACAATGTGTGCGAGATTTTCGAGATATTTCGTTACACCACTTTTTTAAGATGGGATTATAATTTGATAAAGAAAGGTAAATTCTTTTTTTAAAAAAGATGAATTGTTTGAGTTGGGCTATAAAAGAGCAAAGAACGACGATAGCGTCTGCATCTTGGTTTTTTTCAGGGACACTTCTCTGCATGGGAAGGTTAATTACAATTTTAATTAGTAACATACACGAGTGCAAGATGGATGTGGAGCGCTAAGTCCCGCGGCTGAAACAGGCTTTTACCACCGCTTTGCCATTCTATGAACTGTCTCTTGTATTAAATCGGTGGTATTAGTTTGTAGACTCTTATGAAAGTAATTAAATCTCAGTATGTCCTCTCCATATACGAGAAATGCATGTTATCCACCTTAAAATAAACCTCACATTGCAAAGAAACACTATTATTGCATCGTTGTCTCTAACATTGCAATTAAATAAGCCAAATGTTCCTATCAGAGGTTTTTTTCAAAACTGTTTTTCAAAGTCAACGAGCATACATCTGCTTTTAACCCTTTCTGTACGGAAGAGCTGGCCACGGTTTTACATTCGCTGTACGAGAAAGTTTTCCACGAGAGTGGTTACACTGTACGGCAGAATAATTAGAGCAGCCGGCGTTTTTACGCACAGAATGCGTACTATACAGGGAATGATCATACCGACAGAGTTTTCCGTGAATGCCGATTTTAAGTGGCGTTCGGACCCAGAGAACGTTTCATGGATGCCGACTATAGGCGGCGATAGTACCAAAAGGGTTAAATTTTAAATTAAAAACTACATTGAAAAGAATACTGTAACGTGGAATAATTTTCTATGGAAAATTATTTGCAAACGAAAAAATTTAGCTCCCTCTCAGATTTGATTTCTATTTCAATTCACGAGAATGCATCAGTTATTTTTTCCTTGTCGCCGCGCGAGAGTATCTTTTTCGTCACTCGAGGATTCTTCAAGTTTTGCCTTTCCAGGTGGATAATGCATGCGCTATCAGTATTCTCCCGCAGTCAATAACGGCGCATGGAAAGCGTACCGACTAAATTTCCATAGAGATTTCTGCAGACTGTGTATGGAAATACGGAACTGAAAAACAACGGAAATCAAACGTTGCTCTACCTCCGGTTCGATCGAATTTCGAAAATTCTCTAAAATATTCTCTTTTCAACTGAATAATGCATAAACATTTTAGGAAAAAGAAAAAATTCAGGATGTGTTAAAATTTTAAATATATTTGTAGTTCTTCATTTATCTAATATTTAAAATGAATCAATAATTTGCTCGACTATACTCTGACTTCTACGACTTCAAACTTCTTCAATTGTCTGAGTATACTACGATGTATACTACTGCAAATTCCTTAAATCTTCTTTTTAAACAACAATGCCATAATACAACTATTGTCTGATTATATGTCGACCTTTACTACTGACTCAACGTTCTGAACGCCCTTTCTGAGTCTTAAAATTAGACTGGTATTAATTTTTTGACGAAGGAAAGGTACTTTCCGGAATACTCTCTTTAATTCTTTTTATAATCAAAATTTTATTTAAAAATACCGTTATTCTCATTTCTTAATAAAAATTGAATTACTGAACCCAACATTCTGAGTCCCCATAAATTCTGACTTTGTTCTGAACTGTTCTACTGAAAATAAATGAATTGTGTGACTGTATAATAATAGACCACACCCCTTTAAAAAGAAAAATAGTATCCGTTTACCCTGCTGGAAGTAAAGAGATAGACATCCTATCCCTTTCTATCTCCTACTATCTCTCGCCTATCCCCTTTTATCCCTTTCTACCTCCATTTCAACCCACATCCACGCCTATCCCCACTTCTCTATTCCTTCCTATCTTTCGCCTATTCTCGTCTATACCTTTCTATCTCCTTGTCAATCAAAATTGCTCTTATCTCTTTCAATCCTCACTTCTATATCCCCTTCTATCTCTCACCTATATTCGTCTATCTTTTGTTATCTCTTTGTTAATTTCCATTCGCTCCTATCTCTTTCAATCCCCACATCTATATTCCTTCCTATCTCTCTCATATTCTCGTCTATACCTTTCTATCTTCTTGTCAATCAAAATTCGCTCCTAATTCTTTCAATCTCCAGTTCTTTATCCCTTTCTATCTCTACTTCAATCCACATCAACGCCTATCTCTTTCAATCTCCAGTTCTCTATCCCTTTCTATCTCCATTTCAATCCACATCAACATCTATCTCTTTCAATCCCCACTTCTCTAACTCTTTCTATCTCTGTATATACATGTCCATCCCTTTCTATCTCCTTTTCATTCTCAATTCCCTTCTATCTCTTTCAATCTCCAGTTCTCTATCCCTTTCTATCTCCAAATTTCTATCTCTTTCTATCTCTTTACTTCCAGCAGGGATCTGAAGCCACTGTAAATTTTCGGAAAGCTTCTTTTTTCTGGTAACTAGAGCATGGATCATCGGCTCGTTAGGAGACATTCCATCGGGTTTGGTGAGCTGGCCAACAAAACAATGATTAGTGAGTGGTGTGGGAGCGTGTAATTAAATTGAGGGCTAAATTCCGATGGAGAGGCCACCAATGATTTGCGCAGGTTACAGACGAATGGAGAAGAACAAAGGGCCGCGGAACATTGTAGAGGGAAGTATTTTGGGCACCAAAATCTAGCAAGGTTACGGTTAAGTTCGCCACAGGAGAAACAACCAGTATGTAGTCAGACGTACCTTATCGCATAGCAGTAGCAGAGAAGCAACGTTAATCAGGCCGTGTAAACACCTGCCACTGATTGTGCTACGTGTACGGGAAATACAGGATACACAAAGCATCGGGAAATCTACGAAGGTGGAAACATCGATCGGCTCAAGCTGGCGCTAACCAGCAAGAACATGGAATCACCAAACCACAATCAGTCATGCTTTTTTTCACCGTTTAAACTCATATTTCGATTAAATCGTCGGGAGAATGAAAACAGCAAAATAGAGTTTTTTTTACTTAATCTCGAATTGATAGAATTGTCACTGAAAGAAGTTGATGTTCTGAAAAATTCTGATGTTTTGAGAAATTATTTATAGTTTGCATATAACTTAAAAGCTTTGAGCAGAAATATAGAAGATGCAATTTTTTTACATTTCATACAATTCTAGAATTTCACTTAAACTAAATTTCTTCTTTTTCGCGAAACCACAAAGCACACAAATATGACAGTAGTCGCATCACGAAGTAATATTACTGGGAACGTAAAAACGGGATTGTTCTTTCTTCCTTTCATCTTGTTTTCCCGTACTTCACGTTCTCACGTTATTAGTTTTTCCTTTCTCTATTCTATTTTCTCAGCTCTTGGTTTAGGTGAAATCAGGGGCGTAGCCCGCAATTCATTTCTGGTTTCGACCTCGTATTCTCCCAAAAGTAAAAAAAAAAACCTTCTCTAATCGACTCTCTAACCTTTTGTTTTTGTTAATATCCAAAATAACATTGTTGATGGACTCATATTAATTAAAACACATTTCACAAAAAAAAAGATTAATTGAATAATGAATTCCAAAAGTGAATCAAATAAAAATTACTGTATCTCTCATCAATATTCGGATTAATATATTATCTTTAGTACTTATGTAGGTATAGGTACTAAAGAACATATTCCTTTCTAAAATAAAAATTTTGCGAACTTGTTTTTCATTTTAGAACGAGAATTCAGTTGACAGTTAGTAAACGTAAGCGGAAGGAAAAGATGAACGAATTACTCAAGCAAATTTAACCATCCAATCAATAAGGAAACAACCAATTTCTATGCAAACTATAGTCGGTCACCTGATAGTCGGTAAGGAAGACATCCATTCTAGGATCGATTTGGCGTCGCGACGCCTTTACAGTGCTGCCATCTAGCGATAGAAAAGATAATTTTTCCAAGGGTTCTTCAACCAACTACCCCTGTTTTTTCCAGATGGCGTTATCGTATTTATGCTAGGGTTTGAAAGTTGAAACTTGTACTCGGGGTATCATTATCTTGTGTTTACCCTTCAAAGTTGACGAGGATCGTGTTAATATTGGAATATCGCATCAGAGGTGGAATAAAAAAAGGAAAATGTAATTATTTTTGTTAGAAGACTCTAAAGAATTTTATACAATATATTATGCACTGAAATAACTAATAAATTAATTAGCATAAAAAATCTAATATACTTTGTAGAAATGTATGGAGAATATGGCAATAATTCAATTTTGAGAAAGATGAATGCAGCGAAAGTTTCGAAGGGTAGAGAAGTAAAGTGGGTATTAAATTTTAATAAAATTGTCCATGTGGTTGAACGAAGCTTTTTTGAGTTCGAAGGTTTCTCCTATGAGCAATCAGGGTGGGTCTCTAGTTTCGTGGAAGTTAGTATCTTTTTCAGCCTCTCTTTGTAGGAGGCGACGATAATTGTTTCATACCCGCAGGAAGTAAAGCTCTTTATACGGGGGGCTTTATTTCGCGGTCGTCAGACCGCACACGGTGCATCTAGGCGAGGACCTGGATTAATTAATAACTATAGCCTCCGTGCGAAGCCGCCACTACATTAAGGCTTAATCTCCAACGTCCCTGGACTGGCGAGAACCAGGAGAGCGGGAATTAAATCAGAGCTTATTTGTCAGAACCGAGTCTACCTTTTTATCCTCTCTTCCATCCGGACTTTACGTCGGATTAGCGGCACTCCACTTCACTGGCCGTCTGACTCGTGACTTGCTTTATCTACTGGCGTCATCGCCTTTCTTGCTCTGAATGGTTATTCACTTCCTACATTCTTTTATTCTTTATCTTTCAAGTGCTGGAAATAGAAAAAATGTTCGTGCTTGCAACAACAATGTATGCGTGATTTTCGAGACATTTCGTTACACCACTTTTTTAAGATAGGATATTTAATTTAGCAAATGATGAATTTAAAGTGAAACTAAGATGAAAATGATCCGTGACCACTTTATTAGGGAGAGAATTATACGAGTTGAATGGACTTAAAAACTGCAAAGAACTACGGAAATAGTTAATAAAGTATTTGGAGGAAAATTGAATGGTGAAGTTTGCCGAGCGTGCATCTGACGCAGGTTTAACTTTTAATTAAAACAAGGATTATAGGGTTTAAGATATTTATTTTATATTTGAACATCCTTCCAACTGGGCTCAGCCCCATGAAATCTAGCAAAGTTCCCATCCTCTCGAAAGCTTGGTCCACGAACCCTTCCCTCGCATTTTCCTTCCAACGCTCTCCATTTCCGGCCCTCATCTGAGCGGATTCAGTTCTTTACAACCTGATTCTTCAATCTCGCGTGAGGCAGTAAAAGTTACATATTTTACGGTCGTCGTCGTCATGTCTCGGCATGCTTTGCAAGATGCGTTGAGGAATGAGATTCTCATTCGTCTTGTCCAAGAGGCGGAATGTTATGCGTGAACTTGCGTAATATGTTTGAAATTTCAAATGAAACGAGAAATTCTGGTAGTTAAGATAAAGGAAGGTTAATTCCAGACGAAATTAAGCTTTCTGAATTATAGGAGACGTAGTCGATGCATTTTTTATGGGGAAGCTTTAATACACTGGAGAAAGATGAAGATTTAGCAGTATTAACCAGCACGGACTTTTATTTTTCAGAGTTTTTATCAAAAACTGATTTTCAGTGTGAAAAGAGGGTTGAAAAAGGTTGTTGGAAAAAGTGTTCTGGAAAGGGTGGTGGGAAAAGGGGGTTTTCAAAAGTAGGTGGAGAATAGGGTTAGGAAAAGGAGTTTAAATAAAGTTGTAAGACGGGTGTGAAAGTTTGATGATGAACTTTTGAAAACAAGTGTAACTTAATTGTTTGATTATCTAAGATACTGGCGAAATTTGAAGAGCACGATGAGTAGACCGGAGGCAATTCGTCTGTATCTGACTGTTAAAAATAAACCGTTGCATCTCGAGCCGATGGAGTTTCGAACAGTGGATGAAGTTGGAGTTGCGCCCGAAGCCAAGTTCTGTTGGTGGCAGCTAGCAGCAGATCTTTCTGATGGATTGGCTCTCCCACGCCCCTGATCCCCTTCCAATCCCGGTGCTATCGGCTTCACCACCCTCTTTCACCCTTGACACACTCCCTAATTTCAACCCCCTCGGAAGCAAAAGTTCCAGCGACGATTCGTGGAACGCAAGCCTAAACTGCCAGACAGAGTAAGCGTATAACATAAAAGTCGATTCTCTTTCGATTTTCGCGGGATTTGTTTCTCCAGCGAAACGGGATAGTATCAAAGAGGTGCAGGAAGCTACCCTGAGCCTCGAAAATTGAAATAGAAGACGAAGAACAACGAGGAAATATACTCGGCGAATCCAACTTCCTCCTATGTGTGCCAAATGGAAGCTCGTAATTTTCAAGGGAGCCGGGACTAGGCAATAAGAATCGCTCGCTGGAACATCGCTCTCTCTTATCCACGTGTTGTCACGATACCGAAGGACGCGTAATAGGCTAAGAAATATCACTGGGCTGGAATAGACATTCGAGATCTAAAGATCGAGGGTGAGAGGAATTTGTCACATGCACAATCGGGTCCAGATATGTCGAGGACTATTTAAGGACAAGAGATTTATTGGTGAAGAGATTAACAGTTCAGTAAAATTGATATACCTATGTGAAAATAAGACTATGATAATGATCATTATGAATGCTGTTGGGTATGTATGTATACCTAATAATTGATGTAAAATCATTAATAGATGATTATCTAGGAAGTGTACTTCGCACATTCTTTTATACATTTTTTCTTCAAATACAATAAGACAATATGATAATTCCTCTCACTACACAGATGTGTTGTGGGGACATTCTAGAAATAAAATCTCTAGCATACGTTCCTCTAGCAAAAGCTCATCGTAAATATAAAATAAAATCTTGAACAAAGCATATTATCATAATACAGATTTCTGGAATTCGTTTAAATTTTATTTATGCTGAACTTGCGATGCATATCAACTTTGAAGGACCCTTCCGCATATTATTTCAAAAAGTTTTCAGACGACCCTTAAAATACGTTGAATACAATCACTCTTTCACAAAACATAGACTCTTTCGTGGCTCGGAAACATTTGTTTTTCAGATAGGGGCTGAAAAATTTCACCGAGGAATGTCGCGTTGCGATCCTAATAAAAAAACCCTCAACAGTCTCAGCACGCAACGGTTTTGTTTCCTGCGTACCCTTTAGGGACCAAAGGACAAGTTCGCTAGCCTCGTGCCGCAATGTCGACCACCCTCGACTCTGTTCCCTTAATGTCTTTTTGCCCGATCATTGAAAAACGGTGGAACTCGTCGTTTGAGCGACCCATCATCATTGGTATGCGGAAACGTTGACGGGTGTCCGTGGCAGCTCCTGTTATTTCGCGAAACGGATCTGTTTCGAGGGTTCCTGACCCTTAAGTGATATGTGCCAGGAATACAAAAGGGTCCATAGAGTGGAGATGTTTGCTGACGGGTGGATGGACGTAGAGCAGCTTCAGAGGCGCATCTACATGTGTTTTCCATTCGCCCGCCTCCCCGACCACTTGCTTGAGAAAGAAAACTCTGTTTCCTCCAAGTGAGGGTGGCAATGTTTTTCTAACATCAAGCTCCTTTATTTACAACTGTATTACTTTATTTACAACTTTATTTACAACTGAATTACAAATTTCCATGTGTGCGTTGAATGGGCTGTGACCAAATTGGGATGGTTTCATTTTTCTGAAAAATGAGGCGTCAACCAAACTTCTTAGAGACCAGATATCTCAAGAATTTGGAAATTATTTATATCAATAGTTTTAGAATGAATAAAAAAAGTAGAAATTGGAAAGCAGATGGCACGTGGAACCAATATAGGCGTGAATCTTTTATTAAGTGAGTATATATCCAACTGTTTGAGAAAGTAGAACGAGTAATGAAAAGGCAAACGATTATTGACTGATTAATACTGAATGAGAGGATTAGGGTAAAATAATTATGAAAATTGACATTTAGAAACAAAGGGGTACTAATATCTAATAGTGATTCCCCCGAATTTAATGGTTGTTGTTCTCGAGTAAACGACTTTTCTTATTACTCTAACCCCTCGTGCGTAAAACAAGATTACTGATACTCATTGGGACACAAAGACCTTGTTCGACAACGTACTAAAGTGGAGTAGCCGTGCTCGATCGACCGAACTTATACTACTGCAATAACTGTTTCTCGACAGTCAATAAGTGGTCGAGTGAGTAGTCAATAAAGCAGTACTAGATAAAAGTGTATAAGATATTATACTTCATCTAACTGAGTTTTTGCTCGACTGTCACACCGGTTGCTAGAAAGGGTAAATTACTCATAATATAAATTCTCAATAGATTCAACCGGAAATAGAGAGATTCAATTCCAGTAATTCTGTCCTTTACCTCTATCTAAAATCAGAGTTCGCTTTTTAACAAAAGCTGTTGAAGGCGGTGTGGATTTTTTTCAATGCTATTTCCCCTGATGCGCTTTTTTTTGGAAAAAGTTATTTTCCTCAGTATCAGCATTTCCTTCCAGAGCTCGACTTCATTTTAGTAATCTTTTCGTATCGTCTAGTGCCCAAGCCCGTTTACATCAGGCGCACCACTCTTAGTCTCACGGTTTCTCGGTCCTTCAATTCCACCTTTGTAGGACACTTTTCTTCCGGAACGTTGCGTCGACAATCGTATTCCCCATTCCCTATACTAGGAGCCGCGTTCGGTTCCTTCAATCTGCTGGTGTTATATATAGGAACTCCGTAGAGCAAGATTGGAAATTACGCCCCACCGAAAATTTACGTGTGCTGAGATAGAACCTCACAAATACTAGGTTACGACCGGATTTCCGTTTTAAAGCCAAGAGATACCTGTTGAAATTCTCATATGGAAAACAAATCTTTGTCTCATGATTGTAACAATTTCGGTATTTGATTTTATTAATATTTCTAGCCTTAATCTTCCAAAATTAATAAAGCTATATTCAGAAATCTTGTTCAAACCTGAGGGAAGTGAGTAAAATACACAAGAATCATTAACAATAACAAAATTTATTTTTTAAGAAACAAGTCAGAGGACTTGCAATCACGTGGGCATGAAATGACTCGATATAAACTAAGTATATTTCATCGTGGCCACGCGAATCGCAAGTTTAAATAAATTGGATTGATCAATTATAACATTTCATCAAAGTACAAATATTTATTTACGATACATTTCTATCTTTCCGAATTTCCGGCTTTATTTACAAGATAATAAGTTTACATCATGATTATCAATAATCGAAATTCAATAATATTCACCAGTCGGATATTTATCGCGAGTTATGAATCCGTAATGCAAATAGAAATGTGTTCACTAACGAGAGTAGCTTCTAAATTCTGAGTTACAATCTTTTTGCGACTTTATTACAAAATAAGAAACACTCAGAATTTTACAATCAATCTAATTTTAGATAACTAATTGAAGTCACACATTCTAATTACGGAAGTGTGGAAATCAATACTGTCACCTGGAATCCTGGCTGATGAGCACCGCTGACAACCGAAAAGGTTTCGCACCGAGAAACACCAAAATTCTATTCGAGTGAAAAGGAGGCATTACAGATAGAAACTCTAACCTTAATTAATTCCGTGAAATGTATTTCATCCTCAGATCTTTCTCTTCGTGAAATTAATCAAGTCAAAGGGAAGACAATTTTACCTGTGCATTTGTCGAACTGGTAATTTTCAGACTGGAAAGAGTTGCCTCTCACAAAGGAGCAATTGTAGGATGCACATATTTACACGACGCTATATAGATGTTAATATTCACCAAGAGGATTGCAAAGTCAGAAGAAAATGAAAGTCGGAGATAATGTTGGTAATAGGCACGTATCCGTGAGAAGAAGTGGGTGCATTAAGTCGTCTGCTATCTGAGGCATAAGGATAAAAGGTGTTTCTAAGATCGGGGAGAGAATGTTCCTGCGGAGGAAGGGGAATTATTAATCATGGCCAGGATCTCATAAAGCTCCGTTTAAGCTCCGCACGGTGCATCGTTTATTACTTGGTTCTGTGCGGCTTTGCTCAGTCCGAGAATACACTGATATCTTCTCTCGTTATTGCGTATCAAGCCTCCTCCCTACACAGCGGTCGACTTCACTCGACTCACTACAGACTCTCTTTCGAAAATTGAAAATCGTCATTTACGGAAGCACGAAGTTTACGGTAAGCAACACAGACAAGTCTTGCCGGAGGGTCTAGAGTCCTAATTTCCGGCTCTGTCGAGCCTTCTTAGCTGTCGTTTCTTTGCAAAAGCCTTGGGTACTCGGATGAAATTCCTTCAAGATTTCTTGTAACGCTCTCTTACATTCCCTTCCGGTTCCTTTGATATTCCATTGAACACTACTAAGGGGACATGAAGTTTAGCAAGTCTTGTAAAATGGGGCGAATCTAGGGTAGTTTTGCACCTTTTTAGATTTTGGATGGAGACAATTTTGAAAGATTTAGCAATGATTTATTCCCTTCTAGAGCGAAATTATCACTGTATATTTCATCAACTATCTAGGATTCAAAATACAAAGGGATGCATGATTGTAATATACTTTTTTTCTTCTTCTCGCCTTGATTCGTTTTCACCCTCTCCCTAGCTCGTCGCCATCTCTTTGGTCGAATCATCTCCTAGAAAGCCTCTTTTTAGTAACTGGAATCCGCGCACGCTCCGACACGCGTGTCGTGTGTTTCGGCGTGCACGTGACATGGTAGGGGAATCAAGAGAAGGGTGGGTTACCCGGTAAACTAAGTAGTAAGCCGAGGGTCAGCCCGCATCGGGGATTACCGAGCGGTTCGGTAATTGCGAGGAGCAATTTACCCGGTAAATCCCCATTAACCGGCGTCAAATCGTCGCGCTGTTTCTTCCGTCCGACGCTAGGAAATTTATCTACAAGAGCCTCGCTACGCTTCTTCCGCATAGAATTTTGTATTTTAATTACACATCCTTCGAGTTCTCCACCCACAAAAACATGAATTCAAATACAAAAAGTTAACACGCTCTTCAGCTTCGTAAAATAATTTCTGCTTGTTTCTCAGTATATTTTCTAAACTACGATTCAGAACAAGAGATAATGAAGCGAGATATGATAAGTGATTCTAGCAGTGCCGATTTTCTCATTTGGAAATGAACTTCCACAAATGCGATAGGTAACGTGACGTAAAGTCGAAACAGAGTTGGTCTTATCTCTATTCGGTCGAGAGAATAGGCCTTCTTAGGAAATGAAGATACTGGAGTCAGTGAGGGAGACTAGGATTCTCCCCAATTCCCATTTGTCCTTTAACCGCAGAAACAGATGTGACAAGCTCCCACACACTGACATTTCTTTCACTTGTTTTTCATGCATTTGAGAAATTGCGTACCAGTTCACGCGACTGAACTAACGCAACTCGTGTTACTGTTTAATCGATGCCGAGCTTTGTTCACGCTTAGCAACTTGGGTCGCATTGTCAATTTGAATTCTAGACTCCGCATTTCTCTTCTAATTTCCAGCAATTTTATTCACCTCAAGGAATTTTTATGTTACATTTTATTATATCAGAAATTGTAATTTAAAATTTGAAGAGATTTACTCATTAGAATGTCGCACCTCCAAGAATTTATTTCCAAAATGTGAATAAAATATGCTAGGTACGTTCAAGCGCGGACGTTGCAGAAGAACCAGCGATAAGATGATAGCTCTGGGGATTCCCCTACCGCTGGGAATTCCCAGAATTGGAAATTTGTACTGTGAAGTGTAAGTGGTAAAACCGGGTTATGGTCGGACGCGCTTGTGGATTCTTCTCTCTTTCCTGATAGATTATGCAGTTAGGGGCGTATTTGCTTTTATAAAGTAAATGGAAGGCATTTCGCTTGATATTTTTAGCTTGCAATTCAATGTTTGAACTTTTTTAGAATATATTTTAATATTGTTTACAGAATCTTGAAAAAAATCTAGGTTTTGATGGTTTTTTGTAAACTTGTAGATAAAAGCAAGCTAAACATAACGGCTTGACAAGGAGCTTGATTATTCATTGTTTAATGAGTCGACAGACGATCATGGTTCGCTGAGATGCGGGAATCTTCGGATTAAGTTCGCGCAATAGCTCCAGCTTTACATCACCCCATCTGATCTTGCGAAGTGCTCTATCTATTTCTAATGAATCGCTTTTAGCTACTCGAGTAATGCTTGTAGAGGCTTTTCTTGTGTTAAAACTAACAAAATCTTTTCGAAATCCTTTTAAATTCCACAAAATCTTTTAAAAATCATATATGTATAGAAATTCTTTTAAAATACCTCAATAAAATTATCTGACAAACTTTAAAATCTTTTAAATCCCATAAAATATTTTAAAACTCATAAAAATCTCTTAAAATCCATTAAATCTCGTGAAAATTTCTTGAATTTCCTGACATTCCTTTAAATACTACAATAATAAATAAAATCTCTTTATACCCTTTAAAATCCATTCAAATTATAAGAAATCTCATCAACTTTCATGGAAGCCTTTAAAATTTCACAAAATCTTTTAAAAATCACAAAAATTTCTTAAATTCTCTTAAAATTTAAAAACTCCCACTTTTACAAACGAAATATTTTTATCTACTTTTTACTTCCAGCCACTGATTAAAAATATTTTAAAATCCCTTAAAATTCCTCGAAACTATACGAAATTAAAAATTTCATAAAATTCTACGAAATCTTTTAAAAATTTTTTAAATCTTTTAAATTTCGTAAAAATTATTTAAAATCCCTTTACGTCCCTTAAATATCCATTAAAATTATGAGAAATCTCATTAAATTCCATGAAATCCTTAAAATTCTACATCTTTCAAAAATCAGAGTATCTCTTTTGAATTCTCTCAAAATTCCTTGAAATTTCACG
>JAUESH010000008.1:2121666-2143631 GCA_032275165.1 Synergus magnus | reverse complement strand
AATTTGAATCAGCGAAATTTCATTGGCTTTTGAATGACTTGAAGTTGTAAGAAGTAAAATAAATAATCGTGCGCATAGCGCACGTGTTCATTTGCTAGTAGATTAAAAATTTATGGATATATATGCACCATGTTGATCCTAAAACTACTCTGGTCTAATTACAGTTGACTTAATTTAGTTAAAACACTCTCCAAAAATAGGGCATGAAAAATCGTGTCATAAGCGTAAGGAAATGAGAGAGATTCGGAAGATTAAGTGGGTTTAATAGCAGGGAAACTCTTTCCCTCCTTTTTATACAATTGTGTGATTACGGTTTGAGCCGATAAGAAATGGAGTGGCGACGAGGAGAGTTTCGATGTGACAGGTGCGTCAGTTTCTCGCGAGTCCGTGACAAGTGAGAAGAGTGCTTTTGAAAGCGGGAAAGAATGAGTAAAACAGAGGGAGTAAATAGGGGGTATCCAACTCTGCTGTACTGTTTTATCAGATGACGGTCATGTAAACCGATTCAGCTGATAAAAGTCGGCGCCGAGCAACGTGGGTGATGTTCTCGAACACATTCTGGCTTTTCGTAGGTGCAACACACAGTCACGTTCAAAAATACCAACACGTGCTCGTAAAATACTCACATAAGTTTACACACAAATACTGGTCGCGTAATACGAAATGAATGATGATTCATGTGGCACGCGAGCGATTTCACCGTCGTGTTCCCGTATTCTTTACCGACGTAACGGGGGGTAAGTGGGGAATAATATGCCGTCATTTGCTCTACGTGCAACAGGGAGCTAACTTCGGGCCAATCGATACACGTTACTCTGCTACATATATGTCGCGTGTTCTCTCCCAAGCGACGCCAAAGGCCCTCCCTCAACTTTGCCTCTTTGCCCCCGCCACTTGCCATTAGTTTTGCACCTTAAAGGACTCCACTAGCGTCAGAATCATACTTATTATTTTATTTATGCACACTTCCCCTCGTCACGCGACACTAACTGAGAAAAACGTATGACAAGTCTAATTATTTCCTTTAATTGATACTCGACAGAGATATTCCATTTGTGTGAGTTTATGTCACACCCCTTGTGTGATTCCTGGTCGATATTTCATGTCTGAAGAGTTGAATAATTTACGCAGTTTTTTGGTTGGAGAATTATCGTTTTAAAGGTCGTTTTAATGAATGACGATTCGCTGCTGACGGATCCGGTTGCTGATCGTTTTTTAGTCGAGATCCACGTGGTACGGCGATGATACACAAACATAAATTAGATATCTCCGGATGGTGGAAGAATTTGCAAATCACGTTTTTTAAGTGAAGTTCTTTCCCCATCTCGCACATCGAAGAATACTTATGGGTTCTCGAATCGTTCTCACGTCGTGACATTCCACTTTATCTGCACCAATGACATGGCGACACTTCATCGAAGATTTCATGGAATCTTCTCCCTCTTTTTTTTCTCTTCTCCTTGCCGGAAAGTATTACGATGACAAAGTGGAACTCCGTGCTAGATGGTACAGAAAGAGAGAGAGAGAGAGAGTACGTTTCAGCGGCCTAACATAGCGACTAGATGTGTTACGTGGCATGGATATCAAACCAATTGAGTGAACTTCCGGTCGCTGGGTCGTTTATAATGATATCATCGCGCCTCTGCGTGTTTTCACATCTTCGCGAAATATGAGAGCAAAATACCGAAATATGGAAAATAAAGTGTGATTCAAAATACGGAAACCCCTAAATAACTAATAGTTTAAAGTTTAAAAAAATAAGGATTGCTAGAACAGTTCCAGTATTCATAATAAAAAAAACTCTCAACTTGATCGAATCCATCAGTTTTATAAGAGTATATTTTACAAAGCAGAGCTCACAGCTTTTTACAATGAAAATTTCCTTTTTCTGTCGCTGCTTTTTCCCTGGTATGTTCTTTATTAAGAGAAAAAATAGCAACACAATAGCATTCTAGTGAACTTCATACAAAAACCTACGAGTATTAAAAGTCAAAGCCTGATAAAGTAAAATTCCAGTTTGATTTTACGCTTTCAGTGAATCAGTTTTTCCGATTTATGATTTTTGAAATCCCTCAGGATGCTTTTTCTATTTTTTCCATTGAAATCGGCGTTTTAATATTTATTTTTGATTGCGATAATATTAGCTTCGATTGTTTTGTATCAAATAATTCTTGAAGCGAAGAGATTCTTGCGTTGAATCACGAAACGTTGGATTTCGGTTAGCGGCCGGAGATGGTTTTTCCTGGCAGCGAAGCGGTTACACCCAGTGGATTCGTTTCGTCGAGACGACATTGGCTACGTTTTCCGATGATTAATGAAGTTTCCTGATTTATCACTATCATTTTTCAAGCTTGGATGGAACGCATGGATACTCCGCTTGCCAGATTCAGGTACATAAATATATACAGATGTATATTCCGGGAACCTGGAACTTGTGAGACATGACAAACATTTATTTTGTTATTTTTCAACAAATATAATAAGAAAAAATACTTTCTTCAGGAAATCATTTAATATTTATCTAAGTATTTTAATTAGTGTTCCGTGCCGTGCTTCATTCTGATGAAATTTTCTATTCCAATTTCCCCTTTCCACCCGAATCCTAATAGTAATTTATGCAAAAGAGGAAGGTTCTAAACTAGTTAAATCGAGAATCGTCAATCCAAGCCTAATTTTATTGACGATAATCTATAATTATTTGTCTTTAGAATCTGGCAAGCCGCCAAAGCATCGTATCATTCATTATAACGCATCTGGAGGGCGGATTAAATCCCTGATCTTGCGGGTTGTCGCCCAATTCATTGAAACAGCTCCGGGGTCGAGGAAGGATTAGAAGATTCGGATTTCCGGTAAACCGGAACGAACGGTTTATTCACTCTTGTACTCGGAGCTTCATTCCCCTCTTTTGATTCCTTTGAACTTGTCACAATCGATTTTCATTTTACTACATACATCCAACGTCAGTCTCTAAATTAGAAAAGAAAATTCACCAAATTGCAAGAACTTTTTCAATTAAATTGATTTTTATTTATTAAAATTAGAAAACCAACACGTGCTCTAGGCGCACGATTATTTACTTTACTTCTTAGAACTTCAAGTCATTCAAAAACCAATGAAATTTCGCTGGTTCAAATTTAGAGAGCAGGTTTGCAACAACAGTGTATGCGAGATTTTCGAGACATATCGTTACACCACTTTTTTAAGATAGGATAAATTTATGACTCAAATATTACGTTTTAAATAAATTTTGTTTTTCATCACATCTGAAGGAACTCCCATATTCAGTTTATCGTTCTGGATGGGCCACGAGGATAGCAGTTACGTAAGGTGGTGGGTGGTACTCTTCCATCGATGGAAAATTGAATAATTCAAAAGCACCTTACCCAGCGATTTTCGAACTGAGAAGCAGCCACTTCGCGAAGAGGCCCCAATCCCTGGTCTAATTCTGCCGCTCCGAATAAATCCATACCATTAATAGCAAGCTCTTTTACGTCCCAATTCTTTTCTGATAATGCTTCTAAGAATTTTAATCCTTGAGTAAATCTTCTTCAAGGTTCAGATTCTTCGTACCTTTAAAAAAAAGTCGACTATCATTCTTATTTACCTCATGCTTAATCAGCTAAAACAAATCAGAAGATTGAACCAATTTGAATAAATTCATGGTGATCCGATCATTCACTAGAGTTCAGAATTTAAAGAGCACTTCTATTTTATTATATGATAGTTTCTCGTAACTGGTCTAATTTCTCGTTAGAACGTACTTTGAAAGGTCTGATAATCCTTTTTTTTGTCAGTCGCGACGTTATTCACCTATATGTGATTATCGGGAAAATATGAGGTCAGTCGATTCGAGTTTATCGAGTCATGTTCTAATGATTCGAGAAAAAAAAGATTGTGAAGACTCATAATACGCTATTGTGATTCTAATCAGAGATTCATTTCTATTCTATGATTTATTTACGTCATTATCATAAATTTCATCTGCTGGAAATCATCTTTTGTGTTTCTGACTAACCGAGAATTTATTTGTGAATTCTGTATCTCCTCTGGGAAGAACAAATTGCAATAAATCTACATAGAATTCATCAGTATTAAATTTTCTTGATAATATTTTTAAAAATAGCTAGATAATCAAATAAAGCTTCTAAAATTTTATTTTAACCACCTTAAATTTGAGTAATCTATTTTAGAAGCTTCCATTTTAATTAAATCTTTCGTCAAAGCTCACTCTCTTTCTCTCTCTCTCTCCGTCTTGTCAAACCAGAATTAAAATTCTACTAAAATTTCTGATTCTGAGTGATTTATATTTATTTAGCTTTTATTTTAATTTATTTTATTTGTTAAGATCGACATGCTGACTGTTAAGCTATATTCATTTATTCCGGATGAATGAACTGTCGACTCCTGGAAATAATATCGAGGAAAGAAAGAGTGAAGGAGAAAGCTGGATGAAAATAATTTTATAAAAGCAGTTCAAAAATATTTCAGTTATATCGACTAGGGATGGTAATGGCGACATTTTATCACGGTTATCGCGGTGATTCTGCATGCGACAAGGCGTCGTTATACTTTCCTTTCAACCAAACTATAGAGCTCCTTCTCTCGTCTCTGATCGTCACCCTTTCCTCTTCTCTTTCACTTTTTACGACTAAAAGGCAGCCCTGAATATCTTAAACCCCTACATCTCTTCTTCTGCCACTTGACAGAGACTCCTATGTCTAGTCGCAAAATTGCATTTTTCTGGAACTAAACCTGCTTTCGGTTCTACAAATTCCACTCTTTTATTTAATTTTCTCAAGTAGAATTTACAAAAAGTATTGTTAATTCTCTGCCTTCTTTTTAATCATCTCAAGCTGAACCTTCGTTCAATGCATTTCCAAAGGTCGTTGAACGAAAGTCAGTAAAAGGAAGGAGCAAAATGTAAAGGAAGTTTGTGTAGACACGAAGGGAAAAATATTATGTTGTGTTATCACGCCGAGAGTTCATAAAATGTTGTCTAGCTGTTGGCGGATAGTTGACCGAGCTCGTTTCTTTATATTAGGCCCATAAAAGCACCGACCCGGGGAGAGTTTATATGTCGGTGATTGCCACCCCCGCGGCGTTGGCTGAGCTTCCCTTGGCGGCACGAACTGGTCCGGAAGTGCGATTCCTCAACCGTCCCGAGTCCCCATTTTCGCATCGACCGATCTATCCTGATGTGCTTGCGATACTACTATACACGAAATATGAGACGTTCTGCCCAATGTCCAAACTCAAAGACTATCTTTTGTCTCAACTTTCTCAGTTTCTTGCACGCACGAGGTTTCTCTCCAGAGAAACCATGAACTAACTTTTCGAACGTGCTAAAGGACTACAAGTGTTTTTATGTCGCCAGTTTTCCAAGAATCAAAAAGTTCTCCAAGCGCGAATTACGCTTTCTTCTTTCCTTCCTTTCCTCTCAGTTATAGTTCAACTAACTTAAAAGTTATTCCCTCTTATTCTTTTTAAAAATGATATACGGAAAAACTCTCCTGCTGTAGGTATCTTCAAGAAGAAAACTTGATATTCGACTATTCTTGATTATCTCAAATGAAATACACCACAAAAGGAAATTGTCATCTACATACTTCCTACTTGCCTAAAAGAGAAAAGTTTCCGACAAAAGCAGGTGTTATCTTCGCAATTTTTTTCTCTTATCAACATAGAAAAGTGACCACCATAAGCGGCACATAAGAGGACAGGAATGAGAAGGTCCGCTTAAATAAACTACAGCTTTTGTGCACGAGCAGACTGGAATTCGGAAGGACGAGATGTAAAGAGAATGGGACCAAGTTGGCAGCACGAAGCGTTTGCAGTTTCTGCGCTCGACAAAGAGTTGGGCTGTCTCGGAGGCAGGACAAGGACAAGAAGGTAGAGGACAGGGTGGCAAAGTAGCCTGCTTTGTGCAACGAGTGAGACGCCAGTCTTTATAGCACTGCTCGGCCATAACGACGCCCGTAGCATTGTGTGCTTTGTAAACCTTACCACCCTTGGCACAGGAACCATAAGAAGACTTCTCGTAATGCACGAAACTATAAAAGAAATGAATGTCAAGTGAGACCGGTTATTCTTTTTAAGCATGTCCTTCCAGCTTCTTACTCCTGGAATATAGGAAATCCGGATTTGAAGCCAGCTAATTCCATTTTCTAAGATTCCAAAAGTGTAGGAAGATCGAACGCATCGTTTTCGAGAGCGCGACTGTTTTTTCACAATTTCAGCACGACTATAGTCTCTGAGATACTATAGTCAAAACTTCTTATTTTTCTTAAATAATTTTCACTTTAAATAAAATACTAAAATATTAAAGTTTACATTAACAGCCAAAATTGTCACAAAGTTCTGACTAGATTTGCAGATAAAGGAGGCATTTTCCTCCTCCATCTAATTTTTTTCTTCTCCGTCGACGATTTAATAACGAAAGCTCGATAAATGTCAAAGAGCGAGGACAAATGGAGGGTTGAGGAAGCTGGAACAAGGAATGGAGAGAGTAACGACAGAAAGTGTCGTTTTTGCCTTGTCTATAGCCCTGGGAAAATTGCTGCCGGTTAGAAATGACAAAACAAGCGACATGATTGTAAGAGGGCGTAGACCAGAGGTTTTGGGAGTAGGAGTGCTGGAGGAACTTCTGCTTTTGATAGTTATGATTGCGACTGCCTACGTTATGGGAGGACGATTCGCTATCCAATGAGAGATTCTGGTCCTCACTCTCCTCTCTGATTTTCAGGAGCTTCCTCCATCTCTCATTAAACTTACACAAAAATTGATTACCTATTTCGTATGCTTGATGATGTTTGGTAATTACTTTATGATCGAAGTTGAACGGCAATAACAAACAACTTTTGAATAACTATAATTACAAAAATTATGCAGTAACTGATACTGCAGTAGTCCTTTAACATGGCTTAAATACAAACCATAATCACAACTACCTTCTAAAAACGACCTATCAATGAACTCATGGACTTCTTAAACCAAGAATTCTAGAAATAATCGTAAGAATCCAAAAGCAATTGACCACATCAAGAATGGACCAATAAAACCACACTAAAAACTCGCGAAATCTGCCCCCGTCAACACGTGCATCAAAAAGGTTCCTCGCCACTTCCGAACACGAAGAGCTCTCGGAAATGGAGTCTCACGCCGGTGGATAATAGAGCCGGATGACGCGCCGGTGTTTTTATGCGGGAATTATTGCCGGTTTCGCGGGTGCCTGATTTACATTTATTGCAGCGCTTTCGTAATGGCGCCGCTTTATCTTCCGTTATTCCAACTAATTATACTCCCATTCTGATAATATACGAGCTACGTGCGCCGGACGTTCCTACGTTGCAGGTTCATTGCGAGATCCACGTTGCAACAACGACTGAACGAGTTTCCGCTCTTTTGAATTTAACTAAAACGACTGACATAAAGTAATCGCATACTTTTTATCGGCTGTAATTCGCCAACTCGTTTCGGCGTAATGTCTAACAGTTTATATTGTTTCGTAATTATACAAACTGTTCATACATGAAAGGGTACCGTATTAAATGAAACTAGTTTAGAAAAACGAAAGTAGAAGGAGGAAGGAGCGCTTTCAACTGCTAACAAGTTTGCTGAATTTTTGAAATTTTGGGATTGATTTGGGTTGAGTTCTACATATGTTGGAAGGATGAGCCTTATTGTTTAGGTGGTTAATGGGGTTATACGCAACTATTTCCCCATGTTAAGAGGAAATAGTATACGGGAAACGTGTCTACATAAGCAGATCTAGAACCTTAGTCACGTCCGTGTCGATCTTTAGCAGTCAGAAACTCGTAGTGCTAATTACATTGAGAGAGCGTACCCAACTGACAAGGACTTAAAGCTTAGTTAACTTGAACGCATGGGTAATCCTATTCTCGATCGTGGCTGGTCCCGACATTATTATCTTAACTTCTCTGTTAATCAATGCATAGACATATAGTATTCTGTTCTGATTGAGACCTGATTGGCACTTTCAGTTTAGTACTTCTGACAGCTTTAGAATACTAGATACAAAACTAAATATCACAATTCGTATACCTATCGAACTTATAATAATTATTATTCATAGTTCAAATGTTGCTTCAAGTTAAAAATATTTTCTTTGCTTCGGGAAATACTTCCCGAGTTTATTAGATCGGATATCTATAGATTAAACATAACCTCTGTTGACATTGCTAATTGCCTTCTGCTCGAGTTCCCATCTTGTATCCACTGATCAGAGTACTTTTAAGTATCATCCGGATGTAATGGAGCAGGTATTATCATCTTCCCTTGGAATGGAAACCTCCTTAATGCCCGATAAAGGGAGATTACAGGGAATCACGGTTCCCGGGTAATCCTATACTCCGCGTGTATACGCAATAAATAAGAAGCAAGGATGACAATAAATACGAAAGAGCACTGCTACCGCTGATCGATCGTAACACAGCTGTGGAGGTAGACCGAATTACGAGGACCTCGTAAGCGTTTTCATGATTCAGCCAACCGCCCGTTCGTGATTTAAGGGCCCGTAACTACAACGAGGAGGGGAAGATTTAGGTAGGCTATACTCTCAGCGAATGCACTTTTTCTCTTATATCCCCTAAAGTCGGGTGATACGTCTGTGGCTCGAACTCCTCTGCCATTGGTCAATGATCCACAACCGCTGGATACTTCTTGCGGAAATCGAAAATCACCCTCAGGAACCACCGTAAGATGTCCTAGCTTCAAACGAAGAACACTACTACCTCGAGAGTTGACCTATTACGAAGGGACAAAACAACAAAGCGACGAGTCGCGTCAAATTTCCTCTTTCAATTTCTCTGGCACTATTCAATTTCCCGACCCTGCGGCTACTAACGCCAAGGTGGCGATGCTCGATGTTCTTTTTTATGGTAGAGATTTCTGGAATAGGAAGCTATTCTACTTCACAGTGGAGGTTCTTCGTCGACTCAATGGGAGGATATACGAGAAATGGCTTTGCCTCGATGAACATAGTTAGGCCAATACGTGGTCAATGAGCTATTTTGTTCTCTATCTTTTAGACTATCTTCCACTTCTACTATCGGGTTATTTCTTCTTTCGATTCCGTACTTTGTCTTCGAATCCCCGCCCCATTGATGCTCAAGTTTGATTGTCTCCTTACAATTTCTTTTTTTTTTTTCTTTAGGCGTCTTTCCCAGATTGGACTTACAAAACATTGATCTAAATTCTCTTCAACGACTGCTCTCATAGGGAAGAAGACAAGACGTAAAGTAAACATTTTTATTCAATAAACTAGGCTAAATAATATGAGGATACATTTATTTATGATGCAATATCAGTTTCCAATAAGTCGTGATAAATTCGACCCTGTAAAAACAGAAAAGTATTAGGAAAGAGAATACCCAGGATGCCTGTGTTACCTAACATATAAAAATTTATGATCGCCATACACAGTATCTCCATTAGAGTCGCTATTTTCTCGCACCTTAGCCTAGGAACATTCCATGCCTTTTATGCGCCAGTTTTTCCGCCCTGAGAGGGAAATTTTTTAAATGAGGGCAAGTGTGGTGTTTGCATATTACTCGACCGAGAACAAACGCGAGAGTTAAGGCGCGCGAAAATAACACGCGTCACGAGGTTGTACGTGATTTAAAATACTTTCCGCACTCACGTGTCAACTGAGAGGAAGAGGGGTTGAAACTCGATATAGAGGATGGAACCGAGCGTTGTAGGATGCTAAGGGCTCGACCCGACTCCGAGAAGCATTTCCCCTTTGACATCATTTAGATAAAATACGGTCGCTCTTCCCAGTTCGCGATTACCACCACCTATCCCCTTTTATTGCCGTTTCAACATTCCTGTTCCTCCTAGTGAAATATCGAGGAAAGAATCTACCTTCTGAATATCTTATATACGATAAGCTCATTCAGTATTTCAACTGATTTGCAGTTTTTAAATTCAAGACTTTAAAAACCTTAAAATTAAGATATTTAGGGTTACCGAACGACGGATAGAAACCGTTTCAGTAAAAATAGGGATTCCCCCATACCACGGGATCCCCCTATCCAGTCCCTATCCCAAAAAACTCCCCCTATCATTCCTAGGATTCGCTCTATCCTAAGAGAATACCCTGAATAGAATACCTAGAATACCCTCTATCTCTGGAGACTTCCCTAGCTCATGGAACTATATGGGGAATCCCTCAGGATTCCCTCTATCGCATGGGACTCTCCCTATACCACGGAACCCTTCTATTTCTCTTCATGCCTCATAACTCACGAGACCACCTCTATCCCATGGAAACCCCTCTATCGCTCGGGATTTCTCCTATCCCTCTGAATTCCCTCTATTCCACGGGATTCCTTCTATCCCATGGAACCATCTCTAGTCCTTGAAACTTCCTATTTCTCGGGACGCTTTCTATCACGAGACGACCTTTATCCCATGGAGCCCTCTATTCCTTGGAATGCCCTCTATCCCACGGGACCCCCTCCATTAAAAATTTTGTACTTTCTTACTTCCCTCAAGTTTAGAATTTTAAGAAAATTTCTGGACGACTATAGTCCAGAAATTGTTACAACTTATTTAAGTGCAAACTTCCTCATATTGACGATTTCAGTTAATAAAAAAACTTCTAGAAATGGGTATTTCCGATCTTTAATAATGAAATTACATTCCTGTTTATGAATCCGGCTCGAAAGATAAATTAGAACTTTTCAAACTACAAATTAGGTGGTAAATGGTGCGTAACGTAGTGACGGTTGAATATTTTGTGCGATGTTACTCTAGGTTACATTAGAGTAATGAGCATCTTAGCTGGTGAGGGTGTAAAGATTAACTGCGTTTTGTGATAGTGTATGGGTATCTGGCAAGACAAAGAAAGAGGGAAAGGGGGAAGTAGAATCGTAGAACTGCGAACGCTTGTCGGCCGAGTTTTGTAGCGGACGCGTTAACAGCTAACTCGAAGCTACGTTAAATTAAACAGAGGGGAGATAAGTTTGGACGTGTCGCTAACTTTGCCTTCAGCCCGACCTATCCTTCCCGGTTTCCCTCCCTCTACTCTACCTATACCCCGTAGTTTTGCACTCGCAACTTATTCGGCTACTTCGATACGGGCGCTCTGCACGTTCGTTCGCTTCAGTTGAAAAGAGTAATTATGGTACTAGAGAGGTATAAAGTTCACCTAAAGCGATTCTGACACTCGCTTTGATTAAAACTCTTATTGAAATATTGATGCGTCGAGCACCAAGGAAAATCTAGCATTTCGTGCAGACATTTAAGTATAGAGCCAATAAACCTGAAGACGATTCCCCTTTTGAATAACGTCGATCCTCTTTTATTAGGAGATCTAGTGTTCTCCCTCGAAGTGGAGGAATTACGGTCCTGATCCATACACATTCTGAATACAAAGCAGGGAAAGTTAAACCTGTTAGCTTCAATCACAACCAATATTTCTTATGTTTAACCCCAACTAATTCCGGGTATTAAATTAAAAGGGTTTCGAAAAGGATATTGAAAAAGTGAATGAAAAAATGGGTGTGGAAAGGGGGGTTAGAAAATGTGGTGGAAAAGGGGGGTTGGGAAAAGAAGGTTCAAAAAGAAAGTTGAAAGAGGTGTTTAAAAAACAGATGTTGATAATGGGGTGTCGGGGTTCGAAAGTGGTTTGGAGAAGCGGTTAGGAAAGGAGATGAAACTACCGAGAGGAGAAATGTCTGAATTTGCCAAATAAAGACTATTTGTACGATTAAGCTTGCATGGATTAAATTTAACAACCTATAACCCGGAAGAACGAGAAAAGAGAAACATCCAAGAGTTACATCCTAAGCCCGCAGCATCAACATCGACTTTTTCCGAAGTGCAAATTCACCAACTTTTCTGCCTTTTTCTGCTGCATCGGCTTTGACAAGATTCTGTAGAGAACTCAGAAGGAGACGGTCTTAAGAAAACTCGCAATATTTACTCAGTAGAAATCAGGCACGACGGAAAAATACAAATCGTCCTAATCACTATTTACTTTACTTCCCACCCTATCCACGAAGGACTCCCTATCTGGGCAGAACTGCCGGTAGGAAGAAGTTTTCGAGCTCAGCGCACTCGAAACGACGACCCCCGCCTTAGGGTTGGCGAGGGTTGTTGGGTAAAAGAGTCTGATTAAAGGCCGAGATTCTTATCGACTTGCTTCAGGTAAGTGTTAATTTCATTAACAACGCTCTCGTCTTTGGGACTCTAATCTAAAATCGCAGCTAATTAGAGTCTGCAAGGGACACAAATCATAGCAAGTGAAAGTGAGTCAAAATTAATATTCCAAGCTGTTAGTTTCTGATGTAATTTCGTGAAACATGAAAGCTTCAAGTATCCATAGTAATAATCTTCTACGTCACAACTTTCCTCCATAATTCACGATTAAGTATCTTCATAAAAATTCGCCAAATCGATTATGACATGCAGAATGCAGCTTTTTTATTTCCCTCATTCCAAATGCCATATAGAAAATCGGCTTCCATCTGGAACGCCTCCATAAAATGATACAAGTGGAAGATAAAAAGCACCATATTTTCACTTCGTTTTCAGACATTACGAACGCTTCTTCACTTTCAGATTTGTGCTGTTTCGCTTCCCTACGCCTGACAATAAAAAAGAAAAAGAATCGGCGAAATTGTTACGAGTTGAAACCTCTTAGGTTTATTACTCTATTCGACTTTAGTAAGGTCGAAAATTATTGGTCGTGGTGTTCAATCCTCATTCAGTGTGAAACATGAATGTGATAAATAGCGAGTATGAGTGAGTGGCAGAGCGAGTTCTTTTCACAGTTTATTCTCTGAAAGAAATGCGAGGAAGGAGGAGATGTGGTGCGTAAGAGAGAGAGAGAAAGATAGAAAGCACGACAGGGGGAGGGAAAAAAAGACGAGAAGGGTCTCAAGTACCTCCGTCAATAGAGCCCTGTTTATTATTTTCCACTGGCAAACCGGGGGTGCGAGCATAAAAGCAACGATGAATAATTATTGCGAGTGCTTGAAAGTAAAACAAACAAGTAACCGCGCTCGACTTGACAGTCAAGTGGCGTATTTAACAAACACGAAACTGAGAAGGCAAGGCCAACTCGAATCAGAAGCTGTCCACGATCTCCGTTCAAGAGCATTTGCTGAAAAAATCTTGCATGGAATACACATTTTAGGGCAATTTAATGTTTGATCAAAGGAGACTCTTGAAAAATCCAATTTCCTCTCGAGGGAGGTCGACCATTAAGCTTCTATATACTTGATTAAGGCGATCATCATTTTTCCTATATATCCCATGTTTTGGTTTGATCACTTTCCAAAATATTTTCTATTAAGCGAGCTATGATGGAAGCTTCTTTCTCAAGGGTATAATTTTAGAAGCAAGCACGAAGTTTTGGTCGGTAAGAAGTCGAGCGGAATGAGGAGAAGTGTTTGCACTCTTCTGCCCTAAAACTTGAAAGGGTTCTGCTGTAGATTAGAAAGCCTATGGTCGTAGAGGTCTCTCGACCCAGGAAGGGAAGATTGGCTTTCTGTCACTATTAGGGGGTATTTCATTCCCTACCGCAAACTTCAATCTCCGTCCTTCTCATGCAACACCTAGCCTTTGTCTTCATGTCTGCGCTTCAGTGCTATAACATACTGTACGTTTGTTTAGACTTGAAAAGGTTTTCTGAAAGGAATTAGATATCCTGTTTAAGGCGGCAAGAATCATTTAATCGGACCTTTAAAATGCCAACTTTAAAAGAGAGACTGAAAATTCTCCCTGCGAAGTTTTATTATTAGCCATGCGTATAAAAGATATTGTCACGAAAGCTTTTATGAAGGATATATAGTTGCAAGTTATTTTTTTCCTCTTGTAGTCAGTGAAAGACTTGGGCCACATTCATCATCGTAAAAATGCCCTTGACACTTCGACATCCATTATATGTTCCACAATGTTGATGTAATATACTCCCAGCTCTCAACAGTCTGACAACTCCGATTCTGTAGAAACAAGTAGAGAGCAGACACACCACGTCAGTAATGAAACAGTACACAGCTTTCATTGAGAGTGGGAAGAGATAAATCAACTTCATAGAAGTACGTCATCATTTAGAATAACCCTTCATTTTATTCATTACTTTCGGGAATGAAGAAGTTTTATGAGTCGGGTCAAATCAAGCTAAAGAATTTTAATTATGAATTTATTTGTCTGTTGCAGATGGTAAGTGGATTGCAGTTTTTCTTCTGAGCTATAGATTGAAAAAAACTCAGGCAACTTTCTATATTCCGATTGATTCGTCGTGCGCAGGTAATGCGTCCTTTCGCCCTATATAAATGTCTCGAGAATCTCACATACATTGTTGTTACAAACCTGCTCTCTAATTTTGTATCAGCGAAATTTCATTGATTTTTGAATGACTTAAAGTTGTAAGAAATGAGAGAGAACCCTCTTCTCTTCGATTTAAAGTGACTCTTCCCGCGGTAAATCTTGATCTTCATGCCGGAAAGCTGATAATTCACTCGATACTTTCTCCCCGGGATTCTTAACACTAATTGAATTATCTTTCCCACATTTTAAAGTTGCACTTGATACACTAAAAAAGAAATTTGTGCAACAAAAATTGTATTTGTGCAACAAAATTTCAACTAATAGCTATCGCTCAAATTTGTTCAATAAAGTCAGGATTTGGTCGAGTTGTACTACCTCCATCTCTCAAGAGAACCTTCATCCAGTAGAGTTGCGGGCATCCAAATCACAGGAGACAGTAATAGGTAGATCTAGTAACGCGATTCGGGTTTAGAATAATGTACCCGTCCGCGAGGATCTTGGCCCTCGTTAATTACTGTTGCACGAGCGACCTACAAATTCAGAATTTACTCTGAAATACGATATGCTCGCCTCTCTAGGCTTTTGCGTCCAATTTCATACCTTTATTCCAAACCCATTTTCCAGCCCCCTTTTCATCACCTTTTTTAATGGTCCTTGGATCTAACTATATGAACTATATGAACGTTTTGCTATAGACCGAAGCTCTTTGCACCATCAAATGCCTGACCTAAGTGCGGGTAGGTCCATCTAATATTGGGAAAACCAGCCTATCTCACTTGACTATTAATAATTTTGCGGCGCAGTCCGATGAGATTACTTGATGGTTGCTGCGTTAATCAAAGCTGTATTTCCGCCAAAACGTTACTCACTGGCGCGTGCTTGCTTTGCTGGTGAATTCGATTTGCTCTCCAGAAGGACATGCACCTAGAGTTGAGCCAATGGCGGTATTGCAATTAGGATCCCTAATGCATGGAACTTCAACTTGAACTACTTTAGACCAATGAGATACAGATGATGTTCCTCTATAGGTGGAGTAATCAATATTTAGCTCAATAAATAATATTACCTTTGACTACTTGTTCAATTCAATAAAAAAAGAATTAAAAAAAAAAGAAATTCACTTTTTAACGCGGTGAGAATTCGTTGAAAGGGATGACGATAATCGATTCGAGGATAGGAATAGAAATTGAGCTTTGGTTCACGAGATAAGCCATCAGCGTCAGTAACAGAGATTCAAAAGCGTCCACTCGACAGTTACGTTAAAACGGGTTGATATCTATCGTCCCGGCCGCTGGAATGTCCTGTCAGGAGTCTCTGATTCCCATTGCGAGAGTCATACATGTCATCGGCATGCCGGCAACAGCAGGCCGCAGATAACTCATATTTATCTGCATTAATCCCCGTAGGGCAGAGGCTTCCTCTCCGCCCTTCGGGTACAAACCTCTACCCTTATTATTATTGTTATTATTCCCGCGATTGCATCCATTGTTCAAAAATTGGTTCCATAAATTCTCATTTTTTAAAGGGAGGCTTCGATGCAATCACTGTATTTTACACTTCCAATCTGAAAGGCTATTTTGCGAGGCGTGGTTATTCTATTGTCCACAGAATGGACTCCGATACACGCTTATTTGCTTGAAATTACAGTGCAGGAAATGTGTTTTCTAAATATTATGTTATTAATTAATTTACAAAAAAAGTCATGCATGGCTTATGTAGAAATAGCTTCGGGAAATTCGTTCTTTGGAGGCTTGGATCACAATTTTGAGCCATAAAAGTTTGAGCACATTCGAGCATAGAAACACAATCCTGCCGCGAAAGCGTATGTGTTTTACAAACGAAAAGTAGTAGATGTAAGTTTCCGGCAGGCGGAATATGTAGACATAAGTTACGGCTGACAACGAGCGAGATTCGCGAACCTAAATAAAACGAATGCAGCGCCGCGTTGCATGGCGTGGCGAGGTTAACGCGCCATGTCGGTCGCCCATGCGTCTTCATTAGGTCGCTGTTGCGCGTATCATCGCGTGTTTTCGTCTATTTAACGGTTACGGTTACGTTACCGTAAAGCGATGCCGATGCCGATCAAACGATATAAATCTTCTGCTCCGTGATCATCAGTTTTTTTTTGTAAACTAGAGACTTTTCACTCTTCGTCGTACACCTGGCGTTACATAGATGCTCTTCCTGCTAGAAGTAAAGAGATAGAAAGAGATAGAAATTTGGAGATAGAAAGAGATAGAACGGGATATAGAAGTGAGGATTGATGAGAGCAATTTTGATTGACAAGGAGATAGAAAGGTATAGACGAGAATAGACGAAAGACAGGAAGGAATAGAAAAGTGGGGATTGAAAGAGATAGGAGTGAATTGAAATTTATAAGGAGAGGGAAAGGGATAGACGAGAGATAGGAAGGAATAGAGAAGTGGGGATTAAAAGAGGTAGGAGCGAATTGTGATTGACAAGGAGATAGAAAGAGATAGATAGGAATAGGCGAGAGATAAAAAGGGATAGAGAAGTAAGGATTGAAAGAGATAGGAAAAATTTTAATTCAGATGAAGATAGAAAGAGATAGACTGGAATAGGCAAGAGATAGATAGAGATAGAGAAATGCGGATTGAAAGAGATAGGCGTGGATTGAAATGGAGATAGAATGGGATAGACGAGGATAGGCGAGAGATTGAAGGAGATAGAAAGGGATAGGATTTCTATCTCTAATTGATCAGCAATTGCTCAACCTTCCGATGATCAAAATGAGATCTAAAATTCTTATCAATACTATTCTTTACAGTTGCAATTAGTTACAATGACAATAATTGTTTACCATAGCAGTTGAAAAAATTTTATACTTTTGTAATATATCTTCCTTTCCTAAAAAGTTATAGCAGTTTTAGGGAAGCAATGAATTAGATTCATAGGCAATTATTCTCGGCAGCATGACCACTTATTTTTGGAAGATAATAAATTTTATCAACGCAATTTTTGTTTTATTTTAGAGACCTTTTAATATTTAAATGGCGCCAGGTGGATCCGCATAATGAAAGATAGGTAATGGGGCATCAGCGAATGAGAGTTACCGTTTGGATGATTTTATTTGTGAGTCGTTCAAATTTTATCATTTGACCATAAAGGTCTTTATGACGTTATACTTTTCATTGACTTATATCAACATATATGCACGATATGATGAAAATTTAGTGCTATTTTAAACTCGCAGCTCGCTGACCTCCCTTACGAAGAATCGTTTAATTTTGTTCACCAAATTCGTCTGTATTAAACCCGTGACCTCAAAAAATAATTGAAGAAAACTTCATTCATGTGAATTTATTTCAATTTCGCGTGAACTTCACGAGACGACATAATGGCATCTTTTGTGGAAGCAACGTCTGAAATGTATGGCATTGTAGCCTCCATCTATTAAACATACAATGCTTTTATGCTGACTTTCATATAGAAAAATGCACATATGACTCTGCACTTGAAAATTATCAGACAGAGGGGTCGTTAGTCGTGGCAAAGAGAGCCCTCTTAACGCACTTGGTAGTGTAAAAGTCGCGAAAAATGCACATATGCTTGTCACATGCGCATGCATAAATATTCATACTTTTCACGGTGTTGTTGAGCGGAATCACTAGACTAATTAAAATGGCCGAGGCCGCGAGATTAATGACGGCGAGAGTAGCTTAGAATTACGACATCACACTCCAAGATTGGAAAGTACGTTTTAATTTGCCTTAGCATTATTTTCATCACTACAAATGATGTAATTTATTTTCTCATGAATATTATACGATTAACTGATATATCATTTCATCAATCATTAGAAGGAAAAGTTTTTTCTCATGCATTTATATTTTGAAATATACTATTTTGGATTTGCATAATTTTCGATATGAATTTGCAATGGGATGAGAGTATTGATTTCCAAAATTTTCGATACTCCACCCAGAATAATGCGCTCTACCACATTTAAATTTTATATCCGTTCTCTATGCGTGTTTAGATACGAACATTTAGTGCATCGGTCCTGGGAGAGTGTGTTTATTATTAAAGCTATAAAAGACTTTATTAGCTCTTGCAATAGAGCGTGACAGTTTAATGTATTCCATTGTGCGACAGCCTTAGCAACAGTGCTAATTTCGAAATTCCTGGTAATGTGCTAGTGGTGCTAAGTACACTTTAGAGTATTCTCTTGTGCACCAGCATGGAAAGACGCTTCCAGATTATGGCTTGCCTACCTTCAGCTTTCAACAACCGGTCGCTCAACTTTGTATCGAACTGACTTTTGCATTCAGAATCCTTAAAGATCCCGTTGAATACTTAGAGATACCATTGATCCCGTCTTATATATTGCCCGATATTGCCCAGTTTTTTATCCCCTGTTATGATTTCAATAAGTAAAGTTCCTCTTCTAATAGAAATATATCGGTTGTTTTCTTGTCTTGGATTTTGACTTTAATGATCGGAAGAATCTCGTAAAGTTATAGTTGCTTGTTATATCCCTTTTCAGATATGTTCAATCAAATTGTTGAGGGTAATCGATATTTAAATAGAGAAGTGATTTATTGTCTTCTTTGAAAGTCTCAACATTGCATTTTATGGAGTTACTAAATATTCTGAATAATATTTCATAAGAACCCTTATTCTATAATTTGACGTCACTTATTCCAAGATTATGCTTTATCGTTTACTTAGGAAAGTTGAATCCTGAAATAAATTCGAAACAAGTTTCTCGGACTCAGTTCTTCTGCTTACATAATACATAGTACGTTTCGTTATTTCAACGAGAGTGGGTCAGATTTTCATTTAAACTTTTAAGCACTCCACGTAGACAGTCAAGTACACCAAACCTTAATGTAACATACTTTTGTCGTTTCTGCGCTGTTCCAGTTTATCTTTCCTTCGTAACCACAGCGTCGTCTCGCTTACAAGTTTCTCCTCTATTACACTTTACTTTGAGGATAATCCTGAAGTTTAAGAACGTCGAGCTTAAGAAGCTTAGATAAAACTGTGACGGCAGAATGTATCATCTTTCATGTCTGCCTCAAATCATGATTTGTTACAAATCAAGGCTTCTCAACAAATTCAATAAAACTCTAAGCCATAAATTTAAAATTGATATTACCTACGTTTAGTCGTGTTGTGTTAGTTCGAGAAAATTGCATTTCATTAAACTATCGTTCTTTTCATTTATTTATCAGTACTAGCAAAACAACACGCGTGCTACGCGCACGATTATTTATTTTACTTCTTACAACTTCAAGTCATTCAAAAACCAAGATTTTAAGAGATTTTAAATCTTGTCGTGAAATTTTGAGGAATTTTAAGAGGTTTCAAATGGTTTCTAGGAATTTTAAGGAATTTTAACGATTTTCAAATGATTTTTACGAAATTTTAAAGATTTTTAGGATTCTTAAAAGATTTCGTAGAATTTTAAGGAAGAATTTTTTTTCACGGATTTCAAGAGATTTTTATGAGTTTTAAAATATTTTATGGGATTTAAAGGATTTTAAAGTTTGTCAGGTAATTTTATTAAGGGATTTGAAAAGAATTTCTATACATATATGATTTTTAAAACATTTTGTAGAATAAGGATTTCGAAGGTTGTCGTAAACTTTTAAGGGATTTCATAAGATTTTTCTAATTTTTAAAAGATTTTGTGGAATTTTTAAGGATTGCATGAAATTTGATAAGATTTCTAAGGATTTTAAGAGATTTTAATTGTTAAAAAATTCCAAGAGGCTTTTTGGAAGTTTTAGAGATTTTTGCGGTGGGAATAGGTGTTTGGAAAAAGGGGTGGGAAAAGAGATAGACAGTTTCAAAGATAGTTAAAAGTGAAAGCAGGGTGAATTGGAGAAGCGACGTAAATAGGAAGTGCAGGGAAAAGGCAAAATCTGCAAATTGCGTTTCAGCTTTAAAGAAAATAGTAGAGACTGCGTTGTGAGGTCGATGGAGAGAGAAAGAAAATGAAAGAGGGTGGAATACCTCTGGAAAGGGAGAAACCATGAACTCGCCCCATCCTTCGATGTTTGTAAGCACTTACCCCACGGCTTATTGTTACTATCGCCCTCTTTGTCGGGATTTGTAAAAGCACTCACTGCGTTAATTCCCGGATGCCACTGCCGTATCACCGGTTTTCAGGAGCTCGATTTGTTTGACGTAACCGCTTCCACGCTTTGCAACTCACCTTCACCTTCTTACCTTGTCTTTGCAGTGAACTTGAGCGTAACGTAGACTCCGTACTGTCTCGCGTTACAGAATACGAAACTCGGAGCTCAAACGGAATCAAGTGCGAAAGAACAATTGATTCTCGAAACTCAATCTTTATTCTTTATTTTGCGCAAACAGAAAGAATAAAGGAAAAAATTAACGTCGTCTTTTTATTATTTTTTCTTATTTTTAATAAAGGCTGACGGAAAAAGCTGAAAAGGTGGTAATATTTTAATTACCTCAATAACAACTTTTTTCAGAAAATAAAATATTTAGCATATGAATATTCGTTCTCTTTTATGCTTCAAAGGACTTTTCCATCCTCTCATCTTTAGTCAATTTTTCATCCACTTTTATTTTCTCTTTCACGAAGCAGAAAAAAGACTCGCCAGCTTTTATAGCATCCCATGTAAATTAAGTGCATACATCCTAGAAGCATTTAATCTTCTTTGAGAAGAATGTTCACTTACAATGCATCAAGGATAACAAAGAGTCAGAAATCTAACTGAAATATCCATTCGATAGAATTCATCGACCTAATTCAATTGAAAGCTAGTTATTGAGAGCAATGCATATACTGACTTTTTCATTCATGATTTTTATTTATATGCTCATTGTGTAAAAAAGTTATACCTACACACATAAACGAGAGCAGGGCAAAAAGATGATTCGAAGAAAGAACGGAAGTAAAGGGAAGAGCGTAAAAGAAGAAAGAATGGTGGCGAATCATACGTGTGAGAGCAAATCTTTGTCGTAGGAAGTCGATCGTTACGCTCGACTGAAGGCTTTCGAGAACCAAGCACTTGGTAGAGTAGATCTCGGCTGGTAGCGTGTCAAACAATAAGCACTTCCCAACCTTACAGAGATCCTCTTCTTCCTTCCAATCTGTTAAAATTGATTCAGCAAGACTGCTTATTGAAACTGATTTTCTATGAAATTAAGGGTTGATATTCCTATCTTAAAAAATTAGTGTAACGAAATGTCTCGAGAATCTCGCATACATTGTTGTTGCACACCTGATTGGCATTTGAATGAAACCTTCTGAAATCTCTTAAAATTCCACGAAACTTCACAACAAGATTTAAAATCTCTTAAAACAGCCAGAAACCTTTTGAAATCACTTAAAATTTCACGAAAACCTTCAAAATCGCTTAAAATTCGTCGAAATCTCTTTAAATTCGTGAAAACCTCTTCAAATTCCCAGAAACTTCTTGAAATTCCTTGAATTCTACAATATAATTTAAAATCCCTTTACGTCCCTTAAAAATCCATTAAAATTATTAAAGTCTCTTGAATTCTTTCAAAATTCCTGGAAATTTTATGACAACAGTTAAAATTTCTTAAAGTCCCTTAAAATTATCTGAAACCTTTTGAAATCCCTTGAAATTCATGAAAACCTCTTAAAATTCCCAGAAACTTCTTGAAATTCTTTAAATTCTACGATAATATTTAAAGTCCCT
>JAUESH010000008.1:2092729-2109908 GCA_032275165.1 Synergus magnus | reverse complement strand
GACAAAAAAGTATTAAAAATGCGAATAAACTTTGAATAATAATGCTATTGAAATTTTAAAAAATTTCGCATAATATCGCTTTAAATCTTTTGAAACTCAATGAAATCTTTTTAAGTCTCCTAAAATTCTACGGAATCTTTTAAAAATATAAAAACTCTTAAGATCTTTCAAATTCCATTTGAATCAAGAAACATCCTATTGATACAAGAGGCTATTTCTCTAAATGATTGTAGAACAGTTTTTGGATCCATTTTAGTCGAACCTATTGATGCTTGAGGAGCACTGTGTACTGAAGGCGTCAATTTTTATTTCTTATCTGCTCAGAATTATAGTCTTATATTACTTTTAAATATTATTTTGGCGAGTGTTTGTTTTCAGTACGAGTCTTATTCGCCCAAATTTTCTCTTCGAACGGAGGGAAGCACTAATTAAAGATAATTATCTTTTCAATTTGTAATTCGTATATATATATATATAGTCTCGGAGAAACCGATAATCCCTTTATCGCATTTGGTTGCTTAAATCAAAAGTTTAATTGATTCACCTGATCCTTTTTCTCGCTATTCACCCTCTTGAACAAGCATTAAGTCTCGCCCCAGGAACTTATCTTCTCCTGGCAGGTAAGCACGATGATGCTCTCGCCTTTTCGTGATTCGTCTCTTCCTCGTTCTTTCATTGATGAAACCTTTAACGTCTTCATCTTGCTCTCAAACCCCCGAGTGGAGTGTTTTTTGTTCCTCGAAATCCGCTTATGCCTGATGTTGCATTTCGCATTGCGCAACCGGATTAAAGTGCCAAAGAAGACGTTAAATTTGCCAAAAAGAGAAAGTAGAATCTCATGGAATAAATCAGCGCATAAAATAAATCAGCATACAAAATAAATCAGAAATGTAGGATTTCATCTGAACATCTTCCCCATAAGGATTTCTAATTTTCAAAACGATAAACTCCAATGCCTGCCTTTTAAGTGTAGAATACCTATAACATCGTCATCGATAAGGATCTCGAGATCTCACACCTGATAAAGCGAGGACAATCGCCCTGCCTTTCAAAGCATCTTCTCCACGTGTTTTCGAGACAGCCCTCAAATTCCTCTTTACGCTCAGACTCACATTCCGGATTAATCCGTGGAATACTTTGAAAGTTGGCCGTCTTTGCAACTACAAACAAAACCTTGTCATGAACAGCAGGTAGGGTGAGTTGTTAGAAGTATCCACGGGAAGGGTGAAGGGTGAAGGTTGAAGGGATCTTGTAATCATCAAAGTGACCTACACCCCGTTTAACGGCTCACGCCTCGATCAGAGCCAAGCCAAGCATCGCCGAGTGATACCAAGCCGGCTGAGGGTGTCACGCTGGATTTAATTAATGCAATTTAGTATCCATCCATCATCTCTCGCGTTTTTGCCTTAACGAGGGCTGCTATCTAGTGCCTACTCCTCCACACTTTCATCACGAGAAAGCTCTCGATTATATCGACACCTGGCCTGGACCAACCCTTTCCCAACTCTCCCTTCATGGTCGGCAGACTGTACTGAACAGATTGAACTCATGAAAGAGTCTCTTGGTTGTTCAACTGCAATTTTATCATTGCAATAATGTTAAAAATATATCATATATCATATAAATATATCATTTCGCTGATTCAAATTTAGAGAGCAAGTTTGAAACAACAATGTATGCGTGATTTTAGGGACATTTCGTTACATCACTTTTTTTAGAGAGGAATTTCAAGACGTTTCTAGGAATTTTAAGGGATTTTGACATTTTTCAAGTGATTTTTACGAAATTCTAAAGATTTTTAGGATTTTTAAAAGATTTCATAGCACAGAAAAAATCAAGTGTAACATTTACCCCGATTTCGGGGTAAATATTACCTGCAACACAAATTACCTTCAGATGGGTAAATATTACTCTGAACATAGGGTACGGTTACCATGTCAATTTATTGTACCTTCTTTTGTTTCGATGCAAAAAAATTAAATTTTATCCACTTGAAAATAACCCGCAACAAATTTTCCCTTCTGTTTTTTCTGTGAGAATTTTAAGGTATTTCAGGACATTTCGCGGAATTTTAACGGAATTCATGAAAGTTTAAGAGTTTTTTTTAAAGCTAAGGAATTTTAAGGGATTTTCAATGAATCTATAAAATTTGCTTCTAGACCCTTTAATTTTTTTTGATAAAGTAAGGAATTATTTTCTTCATGAGAAATGGATAGTCGGGAATTTGCAAGATCACAACCCCTTGAAGCTTTGATTCTCGAGGAAAGCAAAGGACCGAGACTTGCTTTCCCTTTGTTCTAAAATTCTTACGACTTCCCTTTCGCCAAGAACAACGGAAGTGGTCCCTCTTGCGATAATTTGGACTTGCAATGGTGATGTGGTTGGCGTATAAAACTGTCTTCCGGGTTCCCGCGCACTTTGTTTCGTCCTGGATATCCCGCAACTTTCTTTATCATGCTCAGCTAACTTCAAGGGTTTTGGTATTAGCATATCGACTTATTCATACATCCACTTCACCCTCGTCTTACGCCTCTGTCTTCCATAGTTCCATAGCTTCGAGGTGCTGCTGCAGAAACGGGCTTTGATGCCAAGCCCACTTTCCCAGAGTGTTTAACTCCACGAAAGACGTGATTTCGATAATCTAAGGTTTCTCGAACATTCTTAGGCTCCTAAGGCTTCTTACAATTAGTATCGATGAAGCGGAAAGAATTTCTGTCGTGCTTAGGTGACGGGTATCTTAGCATGTATTATATACAATAAGGTTTCGCTCATGTTCTAACAAATTTCTTTCAAGTTGTTTTACTCAAGTGTCCGCAGAAAAGGGTTGAGTGCTATTGAATTCTCGTAATCAATACACATATATTCTGAAATAAATCAGCAGACTTTACATCGTTCCGAACAATTTGAAATGAAAAACGTGATACTATCGAAAGCTGTGTGACAAATTTAATGAAACTGGAGCACATGCAAAAGTATTTGTTTACTTTAGTTAACAATCATGATCCGTTTCGTATGTAAAAATAATTTACTTTCAGTATTTTTCTATGTAACAGTCGAATGGTCTTACTGCTAAAAAGATTTTTATTTCCTTCATCTGGGAAACTGCATGATGCAAAATTTAATGGAGCTTTTCATCGACTTTCACGAGGGGACTAAAAGGAGCTATAATGCATTTATAGCAAAATTTAAAATCTCCCCAACCTCTCTTCAGATGAAAATGCCTCACACCTTGGGGGAAATATCTAACCATAAGTTAAATGAAGGCTCTCTATATTATGATCGACTTAATATATTCCATATTGATAATGGAAAAGGTTGATCTTCACTTACACATTTTATACAATCTTCACTATCGCAGCTGCAAAATGTAGAAAAAGGTTTCTGAATGTTAGATGCGAACAAAAGAAAGCTTTTGGAGAAAATGACTTTTGCACTAAAGGTTGAGGACTTCTTTGACGATTATTGGAGGCTTTATGTACGTGAAACTTGGTGAACGGACGTTTATTCTTGGCTCACATTTACAATTCTGCCACCCTCGTATCGCGTGCATGTCTGTCACGCTAACTCGCGGATCCGCGTTCTGAAATGTATTGTAGCACGTACATGCTCGTCTTCGCGAAGTGCTTTCAGACGGATACTTCAGCTTGGAATGTACGCTTTTTGACGCGAAGAATTTCGAAGACGCGAGTTCTCCAACATTTGATTCGGGATATAAATTCAAATGGAAAATGCTCCATGTTACAAAATTCATGAAAATAGCTAGTTTAGAAGAGAACTATATGCAAGTGTTTCTTTTATTGCAAATATGAGTTCAATCTCTCCAAGATTTCGCCTATTATATCTTCTTAAAAACATATATTTGTTTAACAATTCACGCCGCTCAAAGATACATTTATGAGAACTTTTTTTACAAGAGTAGAAAAGAGAAAATTTGATTCAAGCAGGGTTGCCACATAGTTACTTAAGTCACTTTGCCAGCCCTGGATTCAAGCGAAATTTGTTCATAGCTCATATTCTTGAACGGGCCATTTTTAAAGGGAGTTAAAGGAATGGAGTCCTGAAAATGTAATTGTGCAAGATCGTTCTCAATTTGGAGGAGAGGTATCCGAGGTTGTCTACTTTGGTGGAAACCGTAACGATTGCTGGGGTACCTGTTAAACGAAGAACACGAAGTGGTTGGAATTACAGGAGTACGCTTGACTCGCTCTCTCGAAAATAGTAGCACCTACTCATTTCTCGTTCAACGTAAAACGTAAAACGTACAACGTACAACAGTACTTCCCTACCTCTCGCTTTATGCGGCAATAGCAATAACGAGATACATTCCCTCTATATGGGAATTCAGACATTCTTCTACATTTTATATTTTCTATACTAACCGTTTCGAGCCCCATTAGTATTTGCGCTAAGGCGTCTATATTGCGACTTTATCGTGGTTTTAACAATTTTCTCATTCTCCCGTGTCATTAGGTAAAACTAGACCATGAAGAGAATTTTCAAAATTGATAATTGAACGGCTGAAAGTAAAAAGGGGATAAAAAAAAATTCGTTTGTAAAAGTGGGATAAAAAAATTCTTCAGAGTAAAAATGGGACAAAATGAATTCAGAGCAAAAACGGAACAAGGAGAACCAATCAGCGGTCGTATTGGCGTTCCGTTTTTACTCTGAGAATTCATTTTGTTACATTTTTACTGTGAACAATTTTTATCCCATTTTTACAAACGAAATATTTTTATCCACTTTTTAGTTTCAGTCACTCAATTCGTGATTTAATTGAAGGCAATTTAGAGGATGTAATTTAATGTAAACAATCTCCTATTCTCTCGAATATCTAGTGTTTTTTTAAATGACTATTTCATCACGTTAGCATCAAGAACCAACTGTTATAAACATATAAGCTTGGGTACGAGCTAATTACGTTACCAGGATAAACTAACGCAAATAGAAAGTGCTGGGAATAATTTATCTAGCGAGTAGAGAGGCATATCCAAATACTGGAGTGACAATAAATAAACAAACAAGGGCTATATTAGGGAAATCGAGTTTCTGATTAATTAAGTCGAGTCTGAAGCTTAGCAAAATGAATGTGGATGAAATTCGGAGCACGTACGAGAGTTAATAATTCAGGCCCAGTTCAAAGGGCACTGGAAGAACATTAGTAGAGACGCTGGTCGATAAATGCAGTTTAATTGGTGGGCGAGGCTTGCAATTATATAGCTGATTGTCGATACGCTTCGACCATTATCCGAATTACGAGTGATTACAGTGACGCTGCCTGAAACCACGGCATCCCATCGACGATCGCCGTCCAACTCGCGTTATTATAAATTCCGTTTTAGGGAATTTGCAGGGCTGCCACACAGTCACTGAAGTCACTTTTAGTCACTTTTTTGTTCAAAATTAGTCACTTTTTAGATCAAATTAATCACTTTTGTCACTTTTTTGAGGTATATTAGTCTGTGGCAACCCTGGGAATTTGGCTATACATTTTTCACAAATGGTCGGCTAAAGTAATTAGTCGCGTCTGAACCACCAAGCTAGTGGAATAAACGTTCTGGTCGTAAAGTTCGATCCGGGCTTTCTAGGTTTAAGTGGATCAATCGATTGGAATCGAAAGTTTTTTTCATGAAATAGCATAAGATGAACTCTTATGCCTTTTTGGGGATTTTGAACTACTCTCTATTCCGGGGCACTCTGAACTCAACACAAAGGTCATTCAGGCTCTTGCAATAGCTACCAATTACAGTGCAATGCTTATCTCATCTATTATTGTAATTGCTCGTATTTAGCATTTTCCATCGCGCAGGCAGAAAGCAGTGAATAATTTATTGCCTACTTACTAATTAATAATCAAGTGCGATGTTTAGTCAATAGAAAATTATAGGCTTGACAATGATCTATCGATCAGCTTAAGATAACATTTTACATTTTACAGTAACAAAAGTTTTTTCCTTTTCGCTTTTATTTAATTTAAATGTTATAATTTACTGTAGTTAGTTTTCTTTTGAGACTCTCTCCATTTATTTCTACTATCTTTATAAACTTTGAATATAAAACAGAATGCCGCATAATTGAAGAAGTGAAGTTCCATCGTTCGTCCCATTTCCGGACCACCCCCTGAATTTCTTCCTGCATCGCGTAATTCTCTGGCAATTTATCAACGATCGGGCCAGGTCAGGGGAAGCAGGCGAGAACCGCATTCTGTGGCTCTACGTGACACGACACATCGGCCATTGGCATAATGAAGAAACTTGGCGCAAAAGTAAGTCGACTAAAAAATTCAGCCCAACTTTCTGCCAGTGCTGTGGAAAGAGTGGTTAAGAAGGAACGAGTTGGGCCACTAGAGCCGCGAGAGGGCGAGGGATGCTAACAGGGAAATCGGTGAAAACTTGAGGAACTGAGAGAAAGATAGAGAGAGAGAATTTGTAAAAAAAAGAGAGATGGAAAAAAGTTTCAAAATTCGTTGAAGCAGTGCCAGCTTGGAAGAAAGAGGGCACAAAATGGTGGACCAAGTCACGTTTGTCTTGCGATTTCTTGCAGACTACCCTTACCACTATCCCTTGCTCTTCCTTGCGTTTGTTCTTTTGATTCTTTTCAACCACTTCACCGTCATACCGCCCCAGAAAAGTTTGATTATTTAATTTTCTCCCTTCCTGAGTTGCTCAACTACTCACTTTCTATGATATGTTTGATCGAGTTAAAGTAATATTATATTTCATTTTTCCATTCCCTTTTCCCACTCTCTTTTCCAAATTTCCCTTTTCCCATTTATTTTTTCCAACTTCCTTTCTAATTCCCTTTTCTGAGCTGCTTTTTTGAACCCATTTCTAAACCCATTTCCCCTTTCCCCATTTCCAATCCCCCTTTTTTCCATGCTTTTTTCTATCCCTTTTTTCAGTCTCCTTTTTCCCACCACATTTTCCCGTTCCCCTATTCCATTTTCCAAACTCCTTTTTCCATTAGATATTAAACCATACAATCTGAATGTTAAACTGTATAATCTGGATGTTAATTTTTAAAATCCTGGATTATAAAACTCAAAATCTAGATTATACGGCTGAATATCTATGGATCGCTCCCGAATCGTATGATCTATTTCTTTCAGTTTAAGCGCACGATTATTTGTTTTACATAATTTTTACAAATTTAAGTCATTCAAAAGCCAATCACTCTCTTAATCTGAATCAGCGGAATTTCATTGATTCAAATTTAGAGAGCAGGTTTGAAAGAACAATGTATGTGAGATTTTCGAAACATTTCGTTAAAACACTTTTTTAGATATAGGAAAAGAATGTTATTTTTAAATCATCGATGTTATTTTTCGATGCATCGATGTTTCATAAAAATGATCCGATATATCGGAAACATCGATGGTTTCTCTCGATGTTACATCGATGTCAAACATCGATGTTTTTTATTCGATGTTGCAACACGAACACTCAGTGTAATAGTATGAGCATTAGCACTCAGCAGCGCCGAAGAATTGATACTGAAACCTAACTCTATAATTCTCAATAAAGAAATTGCACAATCACTCCAACAGTAATATCTCTTAACACCATCATCGATGATTATTATCATTATGTCCGCATCACATAATAAACGATACAACTTTGAATAGGTCGATCTCTCTTTTTACTATTTTGCCGGCGTGACACAGCGTGACCGAAGATTCAAGGATCGTCATCAGAGTATATAAATGACAGAGATATCTGTGACATGGGACGAAGCACATTGATCGAGAGCGATATCAACGAGGGAAGGGCTGGTTTGTAACGAGAGGGAGGTGCAGATAAAATTAGAAAAAGAGAGGGGACACCAGACGACACGGCAGGGACTCCTTTCAGTTTTGTGCAGCGAGTGGAAATTGAAACAGCTAACCGCGTTGGGGTTGGCTGAATAGAGTGGTGGCCCGTACGCAGAGGAAGAGACTAGAGGGAGATGAGGGGTGAATCGAGAAAGAGACAGACTCATGCGGGAGATATTCAATCAAACGAACGCATATAAATGAGTCGTTTCAGGGTAAAACTGAATTATATGCCGTCTCTTATGCATATACACATATACAAATACAACTTTTATATGTTGTCTATCACACATATTCTCACGTATTAGTGTATTGCACACCTCCACAAAGGGTTCATAGGTTCTACGTAGATTTAAACGAATCGCCAACGTTACACGCCCCCATAATCGACCTTTCGAATTCCAAATAACTAGGAATGTTCTCTTGTAGAATTTTCACTCGTTGTCGAACCAATGAAAAATAAAATAATTCAAAAGTCGTGTGACGAACAAACGAACTAGTACGTGCTTCATCGAATTAAATGAACCTACGAACACTTTTTCTCTGCGAATTCAAGTTTTTTAAGCAACCCTTTGAATCGATTTTGCATTTGAAGAAATGAGTATAAGGTGTGATTATTAAAATAATTGCTTAAATAAATCAGTTAGAACTTTTGCAGTTTTTTAACTACTGCGAAAAAAATTTATCAGGAATTCCTAGTTTTCAGGACACTTCAATCAGAGTTAATTATGTTGATAAGGTCTCTAGCCACTTTTAATTTCATGAATGTTGAGGCAATTTTTAAAATGGCTAAATTGACAGAGACTTTTCAATTAACATTATTTGGTCGGGTCAGTTCGAACGCTCGAAGTAATTAAAAGTAGTTAAAATTCAATTTATTGAATTGGTAAAGGTCTAATGAAAATATAAATAGATCGAAAAAAGCGTCCATAAATTACGAGCCATTGAAAGGCGATTTGAAACTAGGGAAAATTAGTGAAAATTTTATGACGACTGAAGAAACCTACGACTCTAATTCAGAAGTATTGAAAAAGTCGTATTATAAAGAAACATCATTGAAAAATATTCTACGGTCTGCAAGTAAATTAAAAGTGTAAAAAAGTCATAAGGGAGGTTTACTCATAAAGAGAAGCTCGAAAATTTACGAAATTGCAGGGTTGGCTCGTATACGTATAGGACCTATGAAGCGGGTATTTTTCGCTTCTGATAAGTCACGTCGTTTGGGGTTACATGCTCGCGTATAATGCCTTGTAAACTTTTCTCGTGATATAGTCCAGGCTATAAGGTAGGTAGTGATGCAGCTTAAATAGCGGATGCAACATAACGGCACGTCGTAACGATAAAGCATCTAGTGTTGGTAGCTATGCCTGTTTATTTCAGAAGCAGGTACATTTTAACATCATAGGTAAAATATACATGTCTAAGAATTTTCTGCTCCTAGTGCCCGTAGGGCCATCACAAATCAAACAGAATTGAGTGCCGGCACGTGAGAATGTGCTGCAAGAAGTTTCATCCGCCGGCCGACAGTTTGCTGAAAGCAGGGAAAAACGCAGAACGAGGGATGAGAAGAAAAAGTGATGGAAAATGTGTGTATGCGGCAGAGAAAGGAAAAGGGGAAAGGGTAGAAACGACCAGAGAGGAGGTTAGAATGAAGATCTCAACAAATGCCCAGATTTGGTTCCCTTGGATGATGGATGCGCGCGGAACGCGAAAAGGGTGGTGAAACTGGCGTGGAACAGGGGGTGGAAAAGGAGGTGAAAGAAGAGGTCGAGGAGAAAGACTAAAAAGAGAAAGGAGCTTGTCGCTGGAGAAGAAGACTCTTGCTCTTGCGTCATTGTAAGGAACCTTCTCCAAGCAGACGAATACAATTTTTCATGAACCACGCAAGCCGGAAGCCTTCCGGAAACCGGAAGCCGGCTGCTGGAAACTGGAAGACACATACAAAGCGTTTATTGCTCCATGCGGCGAAACTACTAGTCTGCAGTACTTCAACTTACTTTCTCTCCTTTTACCTCCTATAAGAAGTATAACTTATACTCAAGTTGTACATACTTTATACACAGTTAACCCCAGGCGCATTGTTATATTTAAAAGTGGATTAAAAAAACTCCTAAGAGTTGACAACTACATTATTGATTATTGCCGGCTCAAAAATCTAAGGATAAATGTACGATCAGGCTTGATCTAAAATAAAAAATTCAAACCCCAGATCACATGTAGTCTATTTCATAAATAAAGTAGGATACAAACAATTGAAATGTAAGTTTCGAAATCGTGGTACAGAAGTTCAGTGAAGAGTGATAAGTTAACAAGATTTATTACTACGTGAAATGGAATTGAATGAAGGAAGTTAGAGAACGATCGGTCGTGAAAGAAAAGACGTTTTACTTGTTTGTGAAGCACATCGAGAATTGAAGAGTGCTCGATAAAGTTATATAAGTACTAGGTAGCAAAATGTCATTGGTCGAACTGGACAGAGAAAAGCGTATATATTACGTCAAAAGCTACATCGCAGGGAGCGGAAGTGAGGTGATGCTTATTCAGTCGGAAGTTGCAGTGAAGTCTGCCCCACTGGACTTTACTTTGGAGAGGAACTCAATGTGCAATGTAGGCGCGCACATACATGAGAGAGGAGAAACGAGGAAGAAACCTATCGGCCGGAAGGCCGGTTTAGATATATAGCTTTCTATAGCTTTATCTACCAGATAGACTCGCTATCGAGATAGATGATAACAACAAAGAAGATCCACAATAAATTTTCTTTATCCTAATTTTTGCACTAAATAAAGGGAGAGAGAATTTATAATGCTGATTTCAATAGGATTTTTGGCAGAAAAACAAATTTGAAACTTGAAAATATTTGGTCACACCGACTTTCCTTTCCAATTAGGGGAGAGGGTGTGACCAAATATTTTTTCAATTTGGATTTCTTTTATCTGAAAAGCGAATTTGGGAGTTTGTCTATTTTGAAATGTAAATGATGTGTTTTATGTTTAAAATATGCATAAATCATTTGCATAATATTGTTAAATAAATTAATTAATTCAATCTGATGGATGTCAATGATAACCACGGTGGGAATTATAAAGGAGGCGATTCGGATTACTAGTCTGTAGAGTGGCGAGGCGTGATTAATTCCAAAATCCGAATGACCCTATTCAGTGCGATGCTTTGTTATGTTAATCGAATTTATGATTGTCATACGGCGCGGTTAGATTCTGACTTCTGCCAAGAGCAGTCACCGTATTTTACAAATTTGCCCGGAGTGTAATCAGCATAATGAGCTCGGAAGAGACTACTTACATTAAAAATGTACTAGATTCAAACTAATCTTTTCAACGGGGTTACAAAAATTTGTATATGTTAAATATTCTTATTTAAAAATAATGTTGGAAGACTAGTTTTTTTGGAATAAGAATTCGTGAAAAAGCAAAGGTTTTTAATCTTGATAAGAGTCTGGAAACTAATCTCGCCGGGTGAAGAAAAATACATCTCGTGATGAAAGTGACATATAGCCCTTTACATAAGTTTTTTCGCTCGTTTTCATCCGTTTAAAAAAGAAGATTCTTCTTTTTACGAATTTTGTTAATTTTCCTTGCGGATTTTTGTGTTGGTTCGCGAGAGTTTCATAAATGAAGGACGGGAGGAAAAGATATGGTAAATAATATCCACATTCTCGAGGTTGGATTTTACGATGAAACTTTCGTACTTGGAGTTCTGTAGAACGGTTTTACTTACCTTCATGTAGCTTTTCCAGAGTACCGGCAGCTGACGCTCCAACAGTGAAAACGAGGAGCCAGAAGAGAATGACAGTCCTCCGCGATGACTTCCAATCTCTGACGTTATCCATTGCACTAACACTCGCGAGCTGCAAACAGAAAGAAAAATTTTTGGTTATATTATTGCATGAAGGTTGGAAAAGTGAGTTAGAAAAGGAGTGAGGAAGAGGTTGTGGAAAAAGATGCTGGAAAAGGGGGTGGGAAATGACGTGTATGAAAAAGAAGATTTAAAAAGAAGGTGGGAAAATGGAACTAAAAATAAGGTTGGAAAACGAGTATGAAAAAGTTACTTGAAAAGGGGGCGGGAAAGAGTTTTTTTCTTGATTCAGACCCTCGTCCTCTGCTTTAATTTCTCACAAAATATTGACATTGTTTTTCAAAGAAATAAAAAGATCGAAGTGCAAAAGTACTCCTATGTTATTACATCCAAGATTTGTCACTGACAATCGGAATTGAATTTCTGATACCAAAGTAAGGTGAGTAAGTTGACGTGAACTTTTCAGATAAGGTTGGAGAAAACACATGTCATATGTATATACTCTGTTATCTATCTCTGAGGAAAGAAAGTTTTGGGTCAATAGACTGAAAAGGTTCACGACGTGAGAAAAAGAAACTGAAAATATAATAGGAGGGTCAAGAAACTTTGTAAAATGAATGTTTTATCAGATGATCAAGTTTATTATTGATGTGTATAATATGAAATCACGATAAAAGATAATCCTGAAAGATTGTTAAAGATATTTCAGGTGGAAATGTATGTCTCAGAAATTTGTTTCTCAATACGATTAATGGAGTTTGGGGATATATGTATATACACTTACATTAAAGTCAGTGCACAGAGTTGTGGAATGCGTAATGATCTAACTTTAACAGAATTTAGCTTGAATAGTTCAGAAACACATTGTAGTGATCTAGGTGAATTCTGCAACTCTGGGGAACTGTTTCAACGAAATAATTCGAAATCTGAGTATTTTTCAGGTAATAATTAAAACTAAGTAGTGAGATTAATGCTTAAGTGGTATAAGAATATCTAAATATGATTTGAGTACAGGGCTGCCACAGACTAATGTACTTGAAAAAAGTTACAAAAATGACTAATTTGATCTAAAAAGTGACCAAAAGTGACTAAAAGTGAATAATTTTGAATTTATTTTGATATAATTACACATATATTTGATCGGCTTGCAAAAAAAAGTGACTTAAGTGACTATGTGGCAGCCCTGTTTGAGTAAAATAAATAAACCCTTATAGTAATAATTGTTTTCGATAAAACTTTTCAATTTTGATAATGAAGAAAAGACGTTTCTTGTCAGTTATAAACAATTATTATAAAGAGGAAACTTTTCAAAACTTTTGGTGTTGCAAAGACCAAAATACGAGGTAAATAATTCCGTGAGAAGTTGTCCATCTCGTACGTCAAGTAGCAGAGAATCGTAAAGTGTTTCTACTCCATAACTAAGAGAAAAGTAGAGACTGGAGAAGATGAAATAATTTAATACCTAGGAAGTTTATTTCACCTAAAATTTTCGCTGTCTTTGAGAGTTCGTAAACTTGATTAAGAGTTCATTAAAGAACAAATTTAATCTCAGTGAGGCTGAAATTGTTCTTAAATACTATATTATCCAAGTTCATGTCATTTATTTAGATTGCACTGAGAACAGTTTTTAAGTTTTTTTACAGTCTGAATATGTATATGTAACTAATACCGTAAAACAGGGAAAAATTTTCCCAATAAATCCGAGTGTAGATTGAATTTTAATTGGTCTATTCCAGTTTGAACAAAGACTGATTTCAATAGAAAAGTCCATCTTGATTACAAGAAAGATTCACTTGCTATACAAGAAGGAAAGATGAGATGGAAGTAATGAATTCAACCTCGAGATTCATCGCAGCCCCTTTCTGAATTACGAGAGACTAGTGTTAGAAAGTCATATTACTCGACCATCCATGTGCATTGTTCGGCCATTTCCAATAGCCGAGAGTCTGCCTCGAAGTCAATTTGCTTTTGACTGTTTGACTAAGTGCTAGGTCTGACTAAGAGCAGGATGGAATATCTACGACATTCATTCCCTGAATGTGATTTCACGAACACTATCAGAGACTTTCCCAGCAACCTTCCATTTCTGAGTTCGATCTTTTTATCCAAATCCTTGGTTAGAGATTTATTCGTTATGGGAACGTCTTACATTGAAATGCATTGGAATGTAATACTCCGTTAATAATTTTCAGAAATATATTCAGAACTACCAGAGCTACCAGATACAGAACATCTACTCTCTGCAAATTGCAGTATGAAATTTATTGCCACTTTTTATAGCACTAGTTGAATCCCTCTTTCAATTCCTAAGAATTATTCTACAATATTTTCTTACTTGTATAGCTCTTTATAGATTTCCGATTTTAAGGGGGTCAGTTCCTCTAGAGCCCGAAAAGAAGGTGTTTTTTGAGAATTTTTTTTTTAGTATTAGAAAAATTAGTGGCTTTTCTTTCAGAGCAAAAACACAATTATTGAATAATGCTTCCCGGCTAAATTAAATTCCACCCAACCGATCGATGATAAGATTACTTTACCCAAAGAGTGTCTTTTCGGTTGACAGAATCCTGACTGTACTTGAGTGAGTGAGAGGGAAATACCGGTGGCAAAGTAATTGGTAAATGAGTCAAGCCGGGCGAATCGCTCGAGGCAGCAATAGCCACTTATCCACATTGCAACGGTCATTAGTGATAAGCGAATTAACAAGAGCTCGGTTAAACCATGTTAGCAAGAGTGCAGTAGCGAGCAACGACGAGAGGACGAATGGGAAGGATCTAAGATCCGTGATCGTCACGAGCTAATTGTAAGTCGGCTCGAAGTCGAGGTCAAATTAGCAGTTTCAGCCTGTTTCGTGGTTCTTCGTCTTGTCTGGTTCTGCCGATCCCTAGTTTCGCTAATCGAACCACCCTACCGTAAATTTCGCTCGCACGATATTCCCATCACTCCTGTTAGTGTTGCAACATTCTTGCATCAATCTTTAAAATCCCTTAAATCTCATAAAATATTCTAAAACTCATAAAAATCTCTTGAAATCCGTTAAATCTCGTGAAAATTTCTTAAATTTCCAAGAAATTTCTTGATATTCCTTAGAATACAACAATAACATATAAAATCTCTTTATATCTTTTAAAATCCATTAAAATTATAAAATATCTCATCAAATTCCATGAAATCCTTTAAAATTTCACAAAATCTTTTAAAAATCACAAAAATTTCTTAAATTCTCTTAAAATTCTTCGAAATTCCGAGACATTATTTAATCCATGTTTTTCTTCGATGCATCGATTTTTCTTAAAAATGACCCGATATATCGGAAACATCGATGGTTTCTTTCGAAGCTACATCGATATTAAACATCCATGTTTTTTATTCGATGTTGCAACACTAACTCATGTTATATGTCTCGCTTGTTGTTAGCTCTGCCCGCATCAGTTTGGCCACTAACGAAATAATGCAATTCATGAAGACCCCGAATCCGCTTACTTCCAGGATGACGCCTTCCCTCATTCGTCTTTCCAAGAAATCCCATTCAATGTCGAGTCTTACTCTAATGGGTGCCAAAACAAGTTTTCGTAGCTGTTAGAAAGTTATCGAAGTCCCTTTGATGAGGATCGAATTTGGGGATCTATTCTCTTCTCTTTCTTTGCTTAAGAAAGTTCTGCTTGTCCCCATTGGAATAAATATTGACATGCAATGCCTGGACTAATCAAAATAGCCAAGTTTGGTCTCTCTATTCAACTGTCTAGAATGATTATATGTTGACTAGAATAATTGTGTAGCAGATACCATAAGAGAATATGAGATAAAGGTCTAAGGAATGGTCATAAACGGTCGTCCGTTCCTCTAATTTCTTGAAGACTTCAGTTCTTGCACGGATATCGAACTGGAGAAGCCTCTCGGATTTCAATTTCGCCTGGAAGAACGCCCTTGACTCTGGGAGTATAGAAATGCGGGACAAGAGGAACCCCTTGAGTGCACTTGATGTTGAAGGAGGCTCAGGATCAATATTTATAATCTCGATTCTAGACGACCAAGGGTCCACGAGTCCGTGTCTGAGCCAGCCAAACGAGACCCGTCGTTCTGCTCCAAGATTTAACCCCCATACTTCGAAGCTCGTCTTTATCGAGAATGACAAATCCTAACAAACGTTGTGAGTCACCCTCTCTTCAGAGACATCTTCAGTCTCCGGCATTTCTTCTTCTAACTATCTGTCTCCTAACTAAGAACCTAAGTTGTCAGGAAAGAATCCAGCATTCAATCAAAATTCGGTCCTAAGTCGTAAAAAGCAATTTAGACTTTCAATTTAAATTTCCACTTCAATTTATAACTTTTCAACCTTCTTTTCCAATCTCCTTTTCCTACCTCCTTTTCTAACCCACTTTTCCAACCTTCTTTTCCAATTCCCTTCTGATTCTAAGAAATTTTAAGGCGTTTCTGGGAATTTCAAGGAATTTTAAGAAATTTCGAAGGATTCCGTGATATTTTTATGGATTTCAAGACGTTTTTATTAATTTTAGAGCCTTTTACCGGTTTTTCTTCGGATTTTAAGAGATTTTCATATTTTTGAAAAAAAATCGGAGTCTAATAGGTTTAAAAACTCTAAAATAACCTTTTCCTTTAAAAAAGTGACTAAAAAGTGCCTTGCAAAAAAAAATTGACTAAAAGTGACTTAAGTGATTGTGTGGCAACCCTGCTATATTCCACATGTAGTTACGACTATAAACACACGGACCATCCATATTAGACTCGGTCGAAAATAAATGGTAATAAAGTTTCTTTATGAAGTGAACTATAACGAGTTGCATCAAAGCGCTCTTACAAGCATACTGGTAACAAGCACATCGAGTTTGTGGTCATGAAGAGTTACCACGTCTGTTGCAAGTTGTCCTTTGTGGAGTTTGTCAAGTTCAGTAGTTGCCTAAGATGAAGCTTAATAAGTCTCTTTCGAGACTAGGCGATGGCGGGCGACGGACATTTCGCGGTTTGCAAGCTACAAACGTGTGTACTCCACGAAGTGCATGCATTTGTCCAACTATGGCAAGAAGACAGGAGAGATATGAGTATAAAGTGTAAGTAAAAATAAAGCGTAGTGAGAATGAAGCTAAAGTGTTCTGCAAAAAACAGGCGCACCAGGCAAAGCACTTTTTTCCTTCTCTTCATTTCTAAATTTTCATCAAAACCGTCCTCTACGCATAAAAGCCCACGCATAAGAGTCCACGCATAAAATTCTAGTCATAAAAGTCTCTGTAATATTTCTTAACCGACTGTTTTGATTAGGCCACAAATTGTCTTCAAAGGTTTTTTATATGTAGAACTTTTTTGGAAGGATCCCTATCTTAAAAAAGTGGTGTAACGAAATGTCTCGAAAATCACGCATACATTGTTGTTGCAAACCTGATTGGCTTTTGAATGACTTGAAGTTGACAGAAGAAAAATAAACTAATGGCGCAAAAAAATTTCTCGAAGACCTTCGAAATCCCTGATTAAAATTCGTTAAGATTTCTTAAAACTCCCAGAAACCTCTTGAAATCTTTTAAAAATCCACAAGAAAACATTAAA
>JAUESH010000008.1:2076321-2092629 GCA_032275165.1 Synergus magnus | reverse complement strand
AATATCTTGGATAGTGAACTATGTGACAGCCATCTAAGATATTCAGTCTAAGTATCTGAATATTCAGCCTCAATATCATACTTTAAATATATCGTGAACAACATGTCTGAAGATTTATGAGAACATTGTTGTTTGCCAATGTCTCTCGTTGGTGAGTAACGAAGGCAATATGGGTGTCCCCATCGCCTCTAACCTCTGAATTTACTGACCGGGAAATGTCGAACCCTTGGTGGCGATATAACTCGAGGTCCTAATCGCTCCCGATTGAAATCTTAGCAATTTCTGGAAGTTTCGCTTCCCGACCCAAGTAATGACGACGACAACTGTGACAAGGTGTATACGACCCTCGATAAATCTCTATGCTCCTGGCAACGGGTCTAGATTGAAAATTGCGTTCACTAGATTTGTTAGTTTCGACAAACGCACCCTTAACTTTTTATTTCTATGGATATTGAATTACTCTTTTCGAAATTATATATATATATCTCAGGGTAATGGGTAGCATGTGATAGGAATCCTTATTTGCAAAAATTAGATGGAAGAGCTGTGAAAGTTTTGAAAGTGAAATAGAAGGATAGAAAAGTTAGTAGTTTGTTTTCCCTCTTTTGGAAAATTTTATCTAACCTTCATCCATTCACATCTCTTAGAATAATGCAGAGTTTCTTAGGGAATCAAGACAACACGCACGGCTAACAGGACCGAGGAAAGTTTCGACCGTTTTGATAGTATCGTTCAGTTCCTCTGGGAAAACTTGGAAAATTCTCTGAGTTTATTCGACAAAGGAAACCTCTATGAGCACTACGCGCAGAGAGTTTTTGAAGTTACGCCGTTGAAATTGAACTTTACCGACCCTTTGGCGTTGTTCGCAACTATCGGAAATTGAACACACACACACTAGCAGTTACATGCCCAAGTGTGCCGTAGTACTTCTTTCCTTCGTGTGAAAAAAGTCTAGAATTGTCTATTAGAGTGTTAATTATGACAACCTTGGAAGTATTTATGAAATATCAGATGCTTCATCGCGACGCTCTATAATAAGTGTTGCACAACGATTGCTTCTAATTTAGAGTATTTAACAGAAAGAGATAATAAAACGACTTCCTCGCTTAAAGCATATATATTGATGGCGCTGTGAGGTATCTGGAAACTGACTCTATAATTATAACCCTGCTACGGCAATTAAAGCTCGAAACAAAGTTTTATAAGGGGAATTGTGTTGTGTACTGTATGATATAATGAAATTTTCAGTCCACAGCAAACTGCTCAACGCTCATGCATGATGAAACTGACTTTTCGTCTTGTTCTTATTTTCCTTCGCAAATATAATTTAAATCTTCTATTATAATTTTTGCCCCAGAGTAAAGAGCATTCTTTCATAAACACGTTGTTTCCATATTCTCAAACAAGATTCATCCAAGCATCGGTTTTAATTTCGGTGCATTTCAATTTTGATTAATTTTCATTAATTAATTAGAACCTTGATGCAACAAAATTAAAAATGAACTACACTCTACATCTGAATCATGTTCCATCATTCACATCTGAATCTACTATCTACATCACGCCCAAACATTAAATAATGCAAATAATTATCTATTTTAGAATTTCACAAACTTTTTAATTTTATTTTTTAAACAAAAAAACCTTTGCAAATGCATACATAATACTTTTTACAAATAATACGATACTTCGAATTCAATGAAAGGACGTCAAAGAAGCACAAGAGCACAAAAGACAACGGACAATGCGCAAGCGTGAAAAAAATACGCCACTAACTACTTTTTTCGCTGATTCAGGTTTAGAGGGTAAGCTCAGAAAATGGCAGTTTTGTGTGTGAAACTGGGAAATGAAAAACTGGGAAATAGAAAGCTGGGATATGAGAAAACAAGTTACAGAAAACCAGGACATAAATCTCTCAGACTTTGCGACATTTGCAGTTGGTTTCGCGAAGGAATTATGATCTAGTGGTTTGCGCTGACCCATGATTGCATAACAATGAGCAGATTCCAGGAATTGCTTTTACGTGTCTGGAATTACTCCCGTTGAGGGGTACAATAGTCCACGGAGCAGCATACCTTCGAACGGGCATTATGCGTCATTGGGTAATCCAGCGAACGATTCAATTTAATCGGCTGGCATGTCGAGTATGTAGACATAATGGAGCATCCGTCTCTGCTCGATAAGCGCGTATCCGCAGCAAAGCTCTCGAGCTTCGTCCGCATCGAATACCAGGAAGCACTTCTCCAAAGCTCGGACTTTCCCACACTTTTATCCTCCATTCCTGAAAATCCTTGTATTCCGTACTACAAGTGCCTTCCATTGCACATCGATCGTGTGAATATGATTTCAACTTGACTCTTCAGATAAAGAAAGCCAATTTAGAAATTTAGAAAATGTAATGAAACTATGACTAATGTAGTGCGATTTGAATAAACATCGACGATCATTTGAGGAGGTATCAAGCGATGTTCATGTTCCTAGGTGTGAATGGGAAGCAGAATGGATTTGGACTTAGGGACTTGGGAGTTGACGCTAAATCCTGTGGCATGGATCGATGGCCATACCACAACATGTCCGGACAGGAAAGCGTGCAGAGCTGGTACTCTCGACACGCGAACTGTGGGCATCTAGCTCGAACAGCGAACAAGCGTGGCCGGAAACGCAAAGGTGTAAGCGTGGATATAGATAGACTACAGACATCCTCTAGCGGCTAAGGCAACTTCCAGCGAAACGGCTGCCAGGTTCACACTCGGGCCACATTGTTTTGCCATGGCAAACTTGCGAGCTATTTAACGCCTTGCCTAAACCGCTCAGCCATGCCGCAAGAACCTGAAACCCGCCTCATCCTCTCTATACTCTTTCAGGTCCTCTCTGCCTCTCTCCTCCTCGTACCGTAGCATCAGCCATGGGAAACTTTGCGCCAACTTTGCCTACGTATTGTACACCAACGAGAAAGGAAGCGACCCTACAGGGTTTCCAAAGCCAGAGAAGGGATCATCATGTCGACTAACTGCTTCCATAAAGAATCCATTGGTTGAATCTCTCAGCTATTTTCTCACTTCACAATCCCATTATCTTCAACTTTTTTCCTTATGTGGTAATGTTATGGACTATCCTATCTTAAAAAAGTGGTGTAACGAAATGTCTCGAAAATCTTGCATACATTGTTGTTTCAAACCTGCTCTCTAAATTTGAATCAGCGAAATTTCATTGATTTTTGAATGACTTGAAGTTGCAAGAAGTAAAATAAGTAATCGTGCGCGTGTTGGTTTGCTAGTGTTGTTGAAATAGTAGAGATGTTAAAGGATTCGATACCAATCATTGTGGATGTTGTTGTAGCATCTAATAAACTGATAAGATTTCATTAAGAAAGATGAGTCTTGGATAGAGGTGGATTTCCTTGAACAATGCTTAATGTACAATAAGCAGCCGGAAGAAGGTAATATGGTATAATGTAGGTTGGGTTTCATGCTGATCGGCTAACAGGGGAAATTACATTTCCATTGTGTTTGAGTCATTCGCATTCGCATCACACGGGGACGTACGTCGCTTGTGGGAGTATATTCAGTCCATGGGCATGGGTATCCTTTGTCAGGAGAGAGCCGGAATATGTATGTCGGAACATAACCACTCCCACGTTTAGCAAAGTCCGTTTTCAAGGGGTTTCACCGAATACACAGAGATGGCTATAAGTCATCCGCCTTCGATATTAGCGACCGGACGCTAGCACCAAGGAGGACCCTCGTCCCAGCCTCCGTAGTCCAGCTTCCTATATTGCGATATCGAGCAAACATACGTACGGTTCACCATGGACGTAGTACCTATGTGCATGCGAACGACCTGGGTATTAGTTGGTGTCCTCGAGGCTCTAGAGAGCCATTTATCTGGAATTTGCGAGAGAGCTCGCATCCCGAGAAGAGCAGACGACGGAGCTGCTGACTTTTATGAATAGTTCGTTTAACAGACTCATCTAGCTGACACAGTATATAATAATGAAGATAAAGCTGAATCGATTGACTAGATTATCGATATATGTAAAGCCTTTTTTGCATATTAGAAAGTTACGAAAAAAGGTTCTAATATTTAACGAATTGTCAGAATGAGCTTAGCAGACTTTGTGGGGGTTTAAATCATATTTCTGTTTTCTGATAGGATTAGAAAGAGCTGGAATTAATTTGTTTGAATAATGTGGAATTGTTTTCAGTTGACAAGGACTGGTCTTGATACGATTTATTATTCCATAATAAGCTGATGGATTACCTACATTGAGGTTTGGTCCTGGTACTCCCAACGTACTCTCGCTCGACCCCATTAATTTCACTTCGCATTACCTCGGGTAATAGTTGATCCGCGCCAGTGGCAATGGAACTTGGGGTGAGAAAAACGGAAGGCCGAAGTGGGTTTTTCCGAGTCTCTCGAGTACTTCCTCCAACATTTTCAAAATCACTGCTCTGACAGTTTGTAATATTTACTAAACTCTGATTTACAAGCAATCGATTTTTCATAACACTCGACACAAAAAGCCACTCGTCGGTATTTAACAACCAAACTTTACTTTTATACACTACAGGGCTTGTAAATTTTTATGCTTACGTGTATAATGATAATTGATCTTCCGAGAACCAGGAAGATTACAAAAGTTTCAAACTCCCTGACAAGAAACTTTTTCATGGTAATTCCTTTGGGGACCTGAGTTTTGTATAGGGAAGATAACCATAATTTAAAGTCTTGAGAGTTCAATTAGGTAGAAAATTCTCCATTGACGATACTTGCTAGTTTGTAAATATTTTTTAATCTGACCTGAAAGCCAGATATGATCAGACAATCATATTTGTAGGACACGTTATGTAAACATTAGCTTCGTCTACAGCCAGTGAGCAAACGTGGGCACAAAAGTGGAACAATATTGGCACGTGAGACGGTACATTTACCGAAACATTGTGAACAAGCGTTTATGCCACAAATTGCACGCATTGTTTGACGCATGGCAGACGACCAAAATCAATCTACTTCCGAGATTGGAATTTGCAACGCATTGTTAAATTATACTCTGATCTCGAGGATCATTAGATCGGAACAAGAGTAGATTATTTTCACGTCTCTCCTTTGTTCGACTATCTTCTCCTTTTTATGGTGTCCTTTTTCCGGCCGAGACTTGATATATATCCTTTCTCGACATGAGTCACTTGTGGTAAATAGAGCGTAGATTGTTGCCATTGGACGCCTATTCCACTTTGACAGATTCATAAATTTTCCACACACACTGCAATTCTTCATCTCAGGTCATTCTTCACTTTCATTTTCTATTTTTTTTTCGCTCATCTGTATATGTTATATATATTACTTTCATATGCCATTTCATTTTACGTCTACAAGTTTGCTCAAGATTTATTCCCTCAAAGTTTTTAAATTGTTTTGACATTAAGTGATAAAACCCTTGTAAAAAAATCTGAGATAAAGCTTTGCAAGACACATATAAAATGAAAAATGTGAACGTATCAACTCTTTTAAAAGCAGCGCTTGACATCAGGTATATCATATACCTGATCTTTCCTTAAAAGACTGCTAGCATAATTTATGAGTGTGTCGTTGTCCCGTAAGGGAACAAGTGCGTGTACCATACGAGATATATGTATTGGGGTTGATTTTATCAGAAGCGGAAGTTAAGTTTAGTACACATAGTGAACGGCTACTCGACTCGCAGTATATCTCGACATTTCACCACACTTACAAGATACACTAACAATTGAAGCATGTGAACTTCCACTAGACTCCATAAGTTACCCAACGCGAATCAAGACCCAATTTTTTCAGTTGATTATATCTGGAAAGCCTCGAAGGAACTGCCAGATCTTATCTAATTGGTCATTTCCAATTGCCTGGATTTGGCAAAACTTCTGTAAGTAATTTCTCATGGCCTAATTTAGCAAACGAGAAACATCGGTCTTCGTTCTCTAATCAAGGATCAAGATTAAAAACATGCCCAGCAGTCAGAGTTTCAAGTGTCATAAGGTCGAAGCTGCGTGCCTTGAGAACATAAGCTCCGTGACTTCGGAGCATGAACTCAAGAGCAACGGCTCGCTTATTCTAGTAGGCGAGTAGTTCAATTTCCTTATCACGATGCAGGACAAACATTACTTCAAAATCCTGATTCCCGCTTCTACTCTAGCATCTATTTCAGCTTGTCTCCCAGAGAAAAGTGAATGACGACAGTGGAAAGTGAGACTGCCATCTGAGGGTTGTTCAAGGAAAGAGGGACCAAATTTTATCGCCGGGTCCATCTGTATTCACGGCGTTTCTGGTTTATCTCGCAGGCATCCTCCTCCATCTCTCTCCATATGTGTCCCTCCCATCTCATTTATGCGCCAGTACATCTACCTTCTCTCAGGAGTTCTCCTGCGGGCGCGTTCAGTTGCTCAGTCGCTTATACTGTCACTCCATCACATCAGCATCTCTGCTTTCCACTCTATCACCTCATCACATCTTCACATCTTTTCCACCCTGACACTACTCCCGATTTCTCCAACTGAGTTTCTAACTCGCACAATGAGGAAAGGCACTTCGCTCCAGCCTTCTAATCCTCTTTTCCCTCTGAAAATAAGTGTGGTGTCAAACTTTAAGTTTCATAGGATGGAAAAGTCGCGTTTCCATTTTTAAAGGGATATTTCGTTACATCACTTTTTTAGAGAAGAATTTCAAGACGTTTCTAGGACTGACCCTTTTAAGATAGGAACGGAATAAACTAACATCTAAACACTAATTCCTTTCTTCAAAGAGTGAGTGGGAAGACGTTTTTATTTCATCCTGAATGCGAAGCTTCCCATATATGCTGAGCACAGAAAGGTGGTCTAACCGGTACCAGCGTCCAACGAACTTCTGGCTCTCCTTCTCATGCGCTCACGACTCGAATCACGCTCCACTCGTATCGCCAGATAGGTCTGATTTAGAAACCAAGTCCTCGTCCGCAGATCAAATCGGTCCTTAAGAATTGCGTGCCAGAGATCTCGAAAATCGTGACTTTGTCTTGATACATTATTCAAGCGATCGCGTCTCTCCGAAGAAAGATCGGTTTCAAATAAATTAACGTTCACTTTCCTTCCGACACTCAAAGACCATAAGTTATGCGACATCCAAAATCACTGAGTTAAAGTGTCTTGGGAATAATAACAACCCGTCTCCACTCGAAAACGTGCTAAGCCAACATTGTTAGAACCTGCTCGAAACCGGTTAAGCCACTTCTGAACAGCTTCATCTGTGCGAGGCAAACTTCGCCTCGATGTGTGAAGAGGAAATTATATATTGTTCTTAGAACCTATCCCAACGCAAAGAGAAAGAAATATGATAAATTTTGCACCTAAAGAAAGAAATCTGCTGATAATCTGTTTCAATCTTGAGAAGGATAACAAGATTAGACTTGCCAAAACTGGACTGGTCGTTAAAAAAGCTGCAGGTTGTGCAGGAATTCTTAATGCGATCGTACCATTCGTCCTCGTTGAGTTTTGGTAGCTCTCGATGTTGGTATTCTTTGATAAATGAGCCACTGGGCATACCTATCCATCCTGGTTACTCCTGGTTTCAATCGATTGGTAGCTATATTATAAAGGACTGGAGTCACGTATCAAGTAAGTCTCGTCTCGTGGCATAAATTATCGACTACAATCAATCGTTGGAGTTACAGTACTCTGTCTCTCTCTTTAGTCATGCTTCGCTATTCTCAATCCTTGTATCTCCTTCTAAGGTTTCTGGAATTCGATTAATTATTCAAATAAGTTGTCGGTCATGGTACTTGTTTCATTTTGAGATACTCAATAAAACGCCCGTGTTACAAGATATCTTCAGCTACTGAAGTTGACTAATTTTGCACTCTTCCAAAGAAGAAGAATCGTAAGACGAGTCGCTTTTATTCCCACATGTGGAATATTGACAAGTTTAATAGATAATTGAAACTGGAATTCGATATTTGACGAAATGAGTGATTCTCTGAAATCGCACACGCTTCCTGGCTTCTATAGTGCAGATTCAATCATCACTTAGCACCACGAGCTTTGACGTTACAAGCAATTAATTCGAACATCGTCTAGTTAGTGCCATCAAATAAATGAAATCCCCTACTGAACTCAGTCTCTTGAAGTGAAATTCGAACTTCCGCGCAATCTCTGGACTACTATTATCAAAACCCGTAATCGAAATTCAACCAAAGTTTCTATCAAAGCGTCGATAGGCGTTCACAACTCCACGTTCCCTGATGCATGCGATATTGAGATTTGCTTGTCGATGAATTTGTTGGAATAGATATCAAATTTTGTTTTCAAGATGAATATTGCGTCGAATTAATAAAATTATATCAAGGTGTCGACTGTCTGGCCCATTTGAAATTTCCGTGTTTTTCTGAACCAACCGACATTATGATAAATTTTACTTTCTTACCCCTTCGTTGTCTTATTTATTCTCAGAAAAGTAACTCGCCAGTCCGTATTTTCAAACATCCCTGTGAAGTTGCACACCCACTATTAAAAATTCGAAATTTTTTTTTTTAGAGTTCTGAGACTCTCTTCAATAGTTTTAGAGTTCCTGATAGGTTTTAGCAATAGTTCTGGCCTTTAAAGGGCCAAAAAATCGATTTTTAAAAATGGGGGGCTAACTTCATGCTCCTCCTCACTTTTGAAAAAGTGAACTTTTTTCAAGAGTTCTGAGTAGATTTAGCATAGTTCTAGAGTTCTTGATGCTTTTCGAAAATAGTTCCGGCGAATTTCACCCCAAAACAAATTTAAAAAAAAATACAATTCCCCTCCACTTTTTCGAAAACCATTTTTTTGTTAGGCCTTCTTTTTTAGTCGAAAGAGTTCTAGAGTTCTACAAAAAAGAATTTTCGAAAAATTCAAAATTCCAACAGTTACAGCGTTTTGAAAATTGTAACATCCTAGGAAACTTTTCGTCAAAAAATTCAGGAGTTCTGATCAGAGTTCCATTTCCCACCAGAAGAATTCTATAGAAAAGCCCTGTATCATTTTTTGATTAACTCAAATTCAAAAAATCTACGGGACTTTAAGGTACCCTAAAAAAGTTCGATTTTTAAAATTTTGAGAGTTCCAGGAGTTCTGATGAGAGTTCTGTTCCCCCCAAGAGAGTTCTATCGAAAAGTCCTATTCCATTTTTCGATCAACTCAAAATCCAAAAATCTACGGGACTTTAAAGATACCAAAAACAAGTTCGATTTTGAAAATTGAAAGAGTTCCAAGAGTACTGATCGGTGTTCCAGTTCCCCTCGGAAAAGTTCTACAAAAAACTCAAAACATTTTTCGATAAACCCAAAAAAATTTCGAATTTTTAATACTGGGGGGCAACTTCAGAGGGATCAATGTCGGTCGACAAATAACCAGGCACACAAAAATATGAATTCGATCAAATAGAAAGTTTATCTTTTGGACAAACTCTTTGAATAATGTACAATATTTGAAGTTTCAATTCAAAATAGGAAAAGGGGGTTATTAATTATAATCAAATTTCAAAGGTTAAAATTGAAAAAGGAAAGTAATGCTTGACTTTATTACTTAAAGGAACTCATTTGTTGGAAATATGTAGTAGGGGGAACAATGTCACTAAATTCCCCTTTTTGCACTCAATTTCAGCCTTAGCTTATTTCAACCCTCAGACTACTTCCATAAATACCATTCGCAAATTCTTTTACGCAAGAGGAAATAGGTGGCGAGTGTGTTGGGTTGTTCTCGAGTTTACGGCCGAATGAAGGATTTACACGGTATAATTTCGTTGGTCGTTTAAAACAGCAGAGAAAGGGGAAAGACGAAGTGACATGGAAGAAAGGGGAACTGTAGTCGGTCGACCTTTATAACAAAAGGAGAGACAGTTGAGGAGGAAAAAGCTCGAGCAATGTAGTTTCAAGAATATATATACTTTGACAGAAACTCATTATGGGGTTTTTTCGTCAAATTAACGTTTCGTATGGCTTGAAATTAGCGTACCAAATAAGTGACTGGCACCAAGTTTCCGCGGAATCATTTTGATTCGAGATAAGTAAGGGTTAGATTGCAAAAAGAGGGGAAACGGTCACGCGATGGAAGATAAAGTGAATTCAAATTTAGGACTTTAATCGCAATTACAAAATTGCCGCAAAGTATATAAAACTATAAATATTAAGAGCGGAAATTATATATTTAAATATGAAATTTTGAGGTTTTAAAAATACATTTTTGCAATTAAACACCCGAACCCCACAATTTCATTTCCTTTCAGCCTAATTCCATTTACAGCGCATTACATCAAATGCGAGCATAAATTGGATTTGGGGATCGGGTTGAAATTAATATCCGTTCGGTTAGTTCCTGGAGATCCGATACAGGGAGCTCACGATTTGTGATCGCATCCTAAGTGGACACGATGTGTCAGGTTGTCAGTCCATAATCTGTAGCGGCTAGGAAAAAAGAAACCTAGGGAAAAAGATTTAAAATAATTTACTGCAAGTTATATATCTTTATGACTCATTTGGAAAATCTCCCTTATTAAATAATAAAGTCCACAGTCCGAAAATTTTCATCATCTTTTATATCTTTATCGATTGCAATGCATTCATTCATTCGCTCCCATTTTTCTCACTCTATATCGTCCCCTTTTTCCGTATCTTATAGACAGCTAATTGTCGCGTATCGATAAACACGCATAACATCCCTGTCATATCTATCCGCCTATTTCAGGAGAGTTTCGTGTCTGTCGAGCAAATAGAGGGCTAGTCGCCTAATCGTGACACCCTCTTCACGTTCGTTGTATCACGCTCTATACTTGGCCACCCTTTTACCCCTCATCTCACACCATCACATTTTTCTTCGTATACTACACCCGAAGTTATCTCAGGCGCTACCCTCCCCGCTGTGGCAGAGAGCGATATCTGCTCCGTCGCAGGATTGAAAGTCACTTTTTTCTGCTCGACTAGATAGAGAGACAGAGAAAGGAAATTGAATCTTGCTTTATCTAAAATGGCAATACCAAAAAAATATCGAGAGTTTTCACTGCTTTGGTACCAGTTAACAAATTGATACGGTTATCGCAATCGCGCTTATCGCTCCGTCTACATTGCTTCAACGCTTTATCAGTTTGCTTCAGCAAATTGTTTCGGTCCTTCATATCGAATTTTCCCCCTTTTCTATCGATTTAATGTAAGATATTTTTTTCCTATCTTAAAAAAGTGATGTAACGCGTGTCGGTTTGCTAATTTTAAAAAATGACTGAGCAAAAAATACTAAAGGCTTGTAATTTATTTTGTAATTTTATTCCAAGTTCATCTGAATCGAAATGAGAAATTTTAAATCTATTTGAAATTTAATGCAGATGAGTCTAGCGACTGACGTTATATGCAAACTGTTTGCTGTGTAAACTATGTAATCTTAGGACTTTGGAATGGAAATAAAGCTTTCAATTTAAACTCGAAATACGAGTATAAATGAAGCTTAGCCCTTTTGTCAATGTTTTAATGATCTGCATGTAAAACTTCACATTTCCCTTTCCCCGCTAATCCTCTCGTAAATTTTTTCCGGAAAAACAGCCATTAATATAAAAGAAATGATTTAACAGACAATGGAAAAGTTGCCTTCATAAACGATGTATAGAATTTCAAAGCTTTGGAGTGAAAATGGACATAAACTTACAATTAAAACTCGTAAAACGCAATCAGTATAAATTTACTTTTTCATTTTACGCTCTGTAAAGTGTGTGAATATACGAAATCAAAAGTAAATAACATTTTTTTTGTATCTGCGAATAGAGCATCGAAAACTTTACTACCCGATGAACACGTTTACGATCTACCTGTGCGCAAGTCCGTACTTTGTGGCTCTCTGGGGTGAAAGAAGTTCGGTTTTCTGGGTTGGGTAGCCGACGTCGAAGGCAACAAAGGGCAATTTAAAACGGGCCTTCTCTACCAGCTAGACACCTGGGGGTACCCCGGAAAAAGTATTATAACGTTGCCACGGTTATAGCAAAGAGGGCTAGTTAATGCTTTGTAATGGTCGACAGAGGGGTCGAAATCGCCCCCTTAACGATCTCTACGGGCGTAACACGGGCACATTACCTTCTCAAATCCGATACCATGTATTCGGGAGCTATAAACATTGCACCCTTCACTCTAAATATAAATTTAAAGGAATGGAGCCATTGAAACTCTTTAAGAGTATTTAATATCTTACCAGATGTGGTTCTCGATTTGAAATTACGAAAACGTATTCCTTTGAATATTATCTTTACTTTAAGCCAAAGAAAACTAAAAAATATCTACTAGTTCGCGATAGCTGGAAAAACTTCGACTTTCGAGCTTTTAAAGAAAATCTGTCAATCACTCGGTACTTAATTTAAATTGAACTACTGTTGGTAGCATTCAAAGGGGAAGTGAAACCGTTCTCACGAGCCCTAGAACATAACGAGTGGATAATGAAGCGGCTTCAGCAGAGATAAAACGCGAATCGTGTTCAATGCTCGGAGAATTGTCGTGACTGTTAGTTTTGAACATCAAGCACCGGAAGATAGAACAGTTTGTGTCCAGTCACCACGTGCATATATAATTCTCTCCAGTTCACCTATGTAAAAATTTCCACCAGGTCCTTCACATCAGTTAATTAACTCTCTTTCTCGCTTTTCTACACGAAAAAACAATTCATCTTGACACGTTATATGTAATAAATTAAAGCAGGACCGCGTGAATAAGGAATTACGAACTGTCTACTCTATTTGCGAATTCTGGCATAAATATATTAATAATACGAGAAAAACGTATGCGATGATTTATGTATTTAACGAATGAAAATTGAATTCAATTAAAGAGATTTGATTCAATTTACGTGCTCCATAATAGGTAAATTGAAGTTGAACTGATTAGGGTGAAAGGTGGGCAAAAATGAAGAGGGAGTCTAGGACACCGCAAGTGTGAAATTCTGGACCAAATGAGACGAGACAAGCCAACAAACGGTGCCAAGTACCAACTTCTCTTGTTAGGAAACAATTAAGAAATGCAGTGTAGCAAGCACGACCGAAAGACCCGCAGGCACCTGCAATTTTCTTCCAAGCTCGCGCACGTAACACCACAGACGTGTCTCAGTGCGAATCCAAGAAAGGCGTGTGAGTGTAAAAGAAAGCCTTCACTTATTAGTGCGGTTAATGACGTCCCCAAGAAGATTCCTATGGTGTGCTGCTTTATGGGGTCGTTACCGACTGTCAGCCATCTTTACAGTCTAATCGATTAAAAAAGGGAGCACCTGTTCCGCCGCTTAGGTATCGTTATTTCTTCGGGGATCGTCTGGCCTGTAATGACCATAGTTTTCTTTCGAGACGTTCAAGAAATAGAGACAGAAGTAAATGCGTGCGATAGAACGTGTACAAAGTATCGAATCAAAACTTTATGTCGTAAAGGGGTCGATAAAATGTTTTTAATATTTCTCAAAGTTTGCTTTATGGGCTTTTTGGGTCGAAGGCAGTTCAAAGATTCAGTTTCTATATAATCATAGGTAAATTAAATTAATTAAGATATTTCGAGGAGCGATCGATGAAATATTAAAAAATGCCCACTTTAAAGCACACAGCTGATCATCAACCAACCGCCATCTTGATTTAGAAGCGCGCGCACCGGTGCGGATGCGCAAGGAACTTTACGAAACTGTTGCGCATGTATTAGTTATTTGACTCAAATCTGCAATTGTTATTTACACACCTGAGCATAATAAGTGTACAAGTTACTAACGCATGGGCGAATAATGGGGAAATATTCAGCTGCCGTCATCAGTTTTGCGAGAGTGTAGCCTTAGCTTAGTTGGAGGCCGGGGTTGTATAATTGCGGACAGGGGTGGAAATTGAAAATGGTGTGGGATTGAGTTTTAACGTTTGCTAGTTATGCCCGCATTTAGCTCATTATACACAATATATTATTATGTACACGGCACTGACTGTGCGTAAATGAACACACGCCAGGGGAATAATTAGCAAACTCGCAGAAACTCGATGAAATAAATTTCGTCTTTAAGGAGCTGTGAAATCAGTTATAATATTAAACGTTAGAACCACTACCCACGCCTTTCATGCAAAGTATATCCCAAGTTTTACAATTCGGGGCAATTGATGGTCGTTGTTGACTCTAAGTGTACACTTTTGTACAGGTAGAAGTATGTGTACACTTAAGAGGTGTAAGTACAGGTATAGGAATAGGTACAAGACTCCACTTCCGAGACTCCGGTTTCTCTATTGCAAGCTATTGTAATTCTTCGGAAAGGCACGTACGGTCGACGTGCAAAACGCTAATGGCCTTCCTCCTGCACGAGGTTGACCGTAATGCCGGTTTCATAGGTCTGCACAATCCTCGTTTCCTTCCTTCCTTCCTTCCTTTCTTTCTTCATTTCTTCGTTTCTCAACATTTTCCTGACTACGTGCATCTCGATTCTCTCTCAATGATTTTCAGATTTTTAGTTCCACTTACCCCGACATGCACTTTTACTTTTCCGGATTATATTCATTTCCACGAGGCGTGAGAAAAAGTTACCGGACGGGCTTGAGAGGTTCGATGGAATTGGTAGAGGCGAAATTTTTGCAAACCGCGTTATCGCATCAGGTACTATAATATCCTAAATATTCTATTGTAGGTAAGAAATATATCCTATCTTAAAAAGTGGTGTAACGAAATGTCTCGAAAATCTCAAAATTTATAGAGTCTTTATTTCCTAGATAAACAAACAGGAACAAAAAATCAAAAGGTTACTACATATAGAAAAGAAAATAGATGCTGGGTTCAGAGACCTTGGAGGTGAGAGAATGCCAAAGGAATTCTCAATACATTGTTAGCTCAGAATGACTTGTGAGATTGAAGAATTGCGAAACGAGTTCTCTCAATAGCTCGAGACGTGTTTCTTACACAGGGAGGTCCTTTTATTCCGATTCAAAAAAGTTTTTGTTTTCAATTGACATGAGTTGGAATAGGGGTACTGCGATCTCTTGACGCCTTTATTGATTCTCCCTTCTTCTTCTTATTCTGCTTCTGAAAGCGATAGTCATTTTACAAAATACGAAAGAATCTAATAGAATTATATTTTCTCCAAGAACTCAAGCTACCATAGAAGATTATCTGGCGTATTACAGCACGAGTTATTAAAAGCCTTAGAAACGAACTCCTGGTTCGAGTCTGAGGTTATTTCTAGACTCTAGTGAAGAGCAAGTCTATCTGCAGACTTTGCTGACACAAAAACTCTAGTGTCGAAACATGTTGCTGCCGCGCATGAATATCACCCTAAGCTGTAAAACCAGATGGCGTTTGAGCCATGAACCATGTTTAAAAGTGAAACCACCTCTTCCAAAATCGCCACATCGCTACCTACTCGACGTTATCATCTAAACTTTGAATACCTAATTCTTCAACCTGCCAGAAGTCTGCCCATCTCTATTGATGATCCAAAGTGACGTAATAGTTGCTTTATGATCGCCATTATCGAGAAAATTTATACAAAGGGGCTCAATTTCATAACTTGATGGAGCATCATCCATCGAAACAAGAAGTTTAAACTTTGGAAAAGTGGGCCACCAACAATTTAAGACTATTGATGTTCAAAGATTAAAATGCTGAGTAATTAAGATGCCCTAGATTTTAATTCTTCGAATCTAACTTTTATCATCTGATCTTCTCTTAAGATTAAGTTGCGAGCCTCGTAAAGATGTAGCAAACCAAAGATAGCGCGTACTGGGTAACGCTATACGAGTTACGACTAACTATCTTGAATGACACTTCCACAATCAAGTGGTATCAGTTTATACTCGGTTAGTTTATGCTGTGTATAACAATGTATATGACACCTTCAACAATACATAACTTGGAGAGATTCAATGCCATTCCGTTTTGATTACGCGCATTCCATATCAACTGATGCACATACAACATTTTAATCTAGCGAGGAAAACTTTCCCTGGCTTAGGTTTTGAATCTAGAAAGTCCCCAGGTGCATATGTGAGTCATTGTGCTGCTGATTAACGACACGAGTGACAGAGACACATACGTGTAATGATTCACTCAATCCCCGACACGTAAAAAAATGGATGATCTACGTGAGCAATGAAGTGTAGCTTAGTATTGTGACATCTGAAATATACTCAATGTGACTTTAATCTAATGGAGAATAATAGCCTCATCGTTCACTTTATTCCAGGGAAAAATCAGATTCAGGCGACTTTATTGAATCCTAAGGATCGCCTGAAATATCCTATCTTAAAAAAGTGATGTAACGAAATGTCTCGAAAATCTCGCATACATTGTTGTTGCAAACCTGATTGGCT
>JAUESH010000008.1:2022006-2032085 GCA_032275165.1 Synergus magnus | reverse complement strand
AATTATGCTTCAATCGTAAGAGGGACCTTATATTTATAAGCGGGAATCGTCTGGGAATTTGGTGGGCAAAATTTAGTGGACACTCTGTCTAATAAATCCCAATTATGATTGGTGGCGAAACTTGCCGTGGCCTTATAAGAGTGTTACATTTAAATTTTTTTTCATTTGCTGGTATTTTTAAAAGATAAAAAAATCCTCTATTTTCCCCATAATTGAACTGCTGAACCACTGTGATGCCTGTAACTGTTCTCATACCAGGATTATTTTATTTAAGTGTTTTTCTAAACCTTGAGCTGGTTAATGAAGTGGTAATGAATGAAATTGCGATTCTTGTCGTCCCTCGAAACCCCCAAATTCAAATGGATGACTTCCGGTCGTAGCGACGTTAAACGTTATCTCATTCTACTAACAACCCTGGCTGGATGATTGTATCGGTCTTTTCGAGTCAAAGAACTTTCTTACGAGAAATTCAGACCGCCATAAGAATCCCATACTATATCTTTTCCTCGCCAAAGTAGCGTAGGGTCTAAGCCTATCAACTAAATGAATCTCACTCGCCCTAAAATTTCCCGGCAATGGCAACGGACACGCCATAAATAAAGTGGCATTCGACGGATCGATAAAAAGCTGACCAGCAAACAAAATCTGACGGCCGAAGAGTCCGAAAATAGTAAATCCAGTGTTATATGATGAGAAGAGCGAAGGCTTTTTCAATATTCAAGAGTCTACGTCAAACTTATGTAATTTTCTTTTGATAGAAAGCATATTTTAAGAACTGTTGCGGGGTCCAAGTATACTTTTGACATTTCGATTAATGAGATTGCTTTTTAAATTGCTTTATTATGAATATCATAATAAAAGCAAGAAAAATTCAGATATTTGGAAAATTAATGAGTACAGCGAAGATTCTTTAAATATTCCAATTTCTACTTTCAATTTTTATTTATCATCTCAGTTTAAAAATAAAACTCATTTATATAAGAACGATATTTTAAAATGTACCCGAAAATCTAATGGTTTCGATTGAAGAAAACTACAATAGTCGGAATAAAAAAAATTCTGAAGCAGCTCTGATTGTGCAACCAGAAAAGCATTTCAAGTTCATTATTTCATAAAAAGTCGGAAGAACGAAGTCTGTAATATATTAGATATTACAGAAACGACTTTTGAGTAGCTTCGTTCAATACGTGAATGAATATAGATAAGAACGCAAGTCTCTTGTTCGAGGGTAGATACGCAAAAGAGAGGTGGGTGGGGAGGGGGGGGGGGGTAGAAGGAGACACTATTCTGAAATACGAACCCCTTTCATTCGATGTCAGCCCCTTCTGATACCGTATAAAATATAGCATTGTTCGCGCTCTGTTAGTCTAGAGTGGAACGAGTCTATTTGGAAAGGGTGGCTTTCTTTCATATGTTAAACAGATCAGTGTCAGGCTGCACCAGCATGACCGTAGACACTCTATTTTACCCACCTACGCGCTCTTCAACTTATCCTCCCGTAAATTATTGTAAACGCCTTGAGGAAGGTCTTCAAAAATTATTTAACACGAAATGACTAGTAAAAAAGCTTTTAAAATCCTTATATAATTTTTTAAATCTTATGAAATCTCTTGAAATTCCTTAAAATTACTTAAATCTTTTGCAATCCTTTAAAATCTCTTTAAAATTCCTTTAAATTCTGTGAAATCTCTTAAAATCTCGGGCAACGCCGGGCAAAATAAAAATTGGGGGAACTTTATCAACTTGTTTTAAATATTTTTATTCAATAAATGTAAAAAAAATCGTCAGCCTAGACGTATGAAACTTCAACCCAATACTAAGTATTTGACAGAAAAAGCTTTGAAAAGTAAGTGAGCTTTCGTAGGGATTATGAAATGCAGAGATGTTACGGTAAATTTATTGTAAGGGAAATAATAAAATTCTATCGAGCGAGTCGACGCTTCGGCGAGTACGCGTTTTTGTGTGTTAATCGATCGTGAGCACCAGCATTAATCCTCTTTCTGTCTGTTTTCAGAGCATGTACGAGAATTCAGCTGCGGGATGCTGTACTACAGAACTCTTTACCTGGACAGCAAAAGGGATGTTCTCTACGTCGGAGCAATGTGAGTAACATTATTACTTTTCATACCGAGCGAGTAAGGGAGTAACAAGCGCGCACGTAAAAACAGTGCTACTGGAAGAAAAATATTTATGGAATACCGTGTCAAGTTTCCTTGCCGAGTCAGGTTAATTTTTAATTCCGAGTCTCGCCTTTCCAGCTCTCTTCCTTTTTTAAAACTTTTTCATATCTTTTTTTTTTTTTTCAAACTTTTACATATCTTTTCGCAGTATTATTTCAGTTTACAATTTTTTTTAAAAATCGATCTCTTTATAATTGCCATAGAAAAGTACGTAAATAAGAATTGACTAGAAAATTCGTTCGTCAAATTACCATCGTAAACTTTTTCGATAAATCTCGTGTCTCCGCACGTCGCGACGCCCACTTCCGCTCAAAACGTGGGATGAATACGAAACAACTGCTACAGGTTTTCGTTCGAGCTCATGTAAGCCAAGTGCGGTACAATATCAATTTATATGTTACAAGATTAAAACAAGCATCTTTCAATTTTTCAGTCCTTTGTTTCTTTTAAGGGAATCTTTTTTAGAATAGCAGGCCTGCCACACAGTCACTTAAGTCACTGTTAGTTACTTTTTTCTTGTAAGTCACTTTTTAGTTACTTTTTTAAAGGAGAAGGTCATTTTAGAATTTTTAAACATGGCCCTGAATAGTTATATTCAGTTCAAAATTAGTCACTTTTAGTGACTTTTTTTGTTCAAAATTAGTCACTTTTAGTCACTTTTTAGATCAAGTTAATCACTTTTGTCACTTTTTTGAGGTGTATTAGTCTGTGGCAGCCCTGTAATAGCAGGAACTCTACAAAAGAATTAAAAAGTCAATGAAGTTTGGCCTTTTTTTCTAAAGATCTTTTCTTCATTTCAAAATCCAAGTCATTGCCATGTCCTCTTAGGATCATTAGTGGGGGACTATTATTCCTTGGGTCGCAGGACCTCGAGGAACTTCCTTTGTAAAGACCCCTTAATTTAGTAAATACCAACAAAATGCTACAGAGCTTTGATAATGGAGAAAGCCGAGGGCTGCTGCTCTGAATGGACATGAGTTTACAAACGAGGGAGCCTGATAAGCGACGAAAAAAACGTGGAAAGATATCCTTCGCTGAGATGGTCGACTGCACGGGTCCGTGAGATCAGCCGCTGGATTACATAGATCCTTGAATAAAGGCCCTTTGAGTAAATCAAAATTTCACCCGACACACGCGCCACCGCCTTTTAGGATGAGGCTACGTATTTCGAATCGGTCAACCGGAAGTAATGATTCGCATTGACGAACGCGTCGGGACGCCTGCCAAGATTGCGGGACTTTCTTCTTTTTCCCATATAAATGACCAAAAAACTCACCCCCTTTTTCCTTCCAAGTTTTTATCCAAAGCAGTAATTTACTTAATTCAATTAAGAGACAGATGTTTCTTCAGATCATAAAATTTATTGTTCAAAAATATTAGAGCGAGGCCTGAATGATGAGAAGAAGTCAGAGCCTCACTTTGGATTCTGCAAATGATTCTCTAGGATTTTACACCATTATGGTGTAATAATCCCAGAACCTGATATAAAATGTGTAATAAACTAAAAATGAGGTGTAACTTCTTTAAGGTCTTAAACTAATCTTCTTTTTTATAACGAGAGTGGAAATGTAAGAGTCGAAGAAGGCGCAGTAACGATAAATTGCATTTTCCCAAGAAGGCAGGTACTTCAATTTTAACGTTTCCGGCTTCTGGCTCGGTTCCACGTGCTTACGCGGACTCGTCTCGTGGATAGGTACATATCCACTACCAGCGTATATATCGAATTCCAATAAGAATTTGCAGAAAGAGGAGCACAGCTGATAGACGTTTCTTTCGAATGATTTGTAACGATTAAGATTCCTTCTCTTCTCATGTCAGCTCCATTGCACGAATTCCCATTAAATTTCCACTCGACCGTAAACCTAATTCTGAGTTTAGTGCAGCTGATATTGCCCCTAGGTGGCAAATTTCAACTTTAAGGATGCGCACCGAGTCTATAAGGATACTTACAAAATCCCTGGAATTTATTACGTCCTTCGAAATACGACACGATTTTTATTCCGGAATATATAAAGCTCATGAAAATGATCGAGTTTTTGAAATTGAGTTTCTGAAAATAAAATTGTCGTCCAGAATTCATGATTGCTTAAATTTATAAAAATTTATAATAGATTTCTTATGCAATAGATTAATGAAGAATCGAGATGTAATGTTCTGATATTTAAAAGATTTTATGGAATATTTAAGGATTTCATGGAATTTCATGAGATTTGTAATAATTTTAATGGATTTTAAAGGATACAAGTAGGTTTTCTTGAAATTTTCAAGAGATTTCAAAAGGTTTATCGTAGATTTAAAGGATTTTAAGGGATTTTAAAACTTGTCGTGGAATTTCGAGGAATGTAAAGAGATTTCAAAAGGCTTCTAAGAATTTTAAAGGTTTTAGTGATTTTAAATGTTGTCATTGAATTTCTAGGAATTTTAAGAGAATCAAGAGATTTTAATGATTTTTAAAAGATTTTATGAAATTTTCTGAGATTTCTAATAATTTTAAGGAATTCGGTGGGGTTTTCTGATATTTAAAAGATTTTATAGAATTCTTAAGGATTTCATGGAATTTCATGAGATTTTAAATAATTTTAATGGATGTTAAAGGATATAAAGGGATTTTAAATGTTATCGTAGAATTTTAAAGAATTTCCAGGAGTTTCTGAGAATTTTAAGAGATTTTAACGAATTTTAAGGGATTTCGAGGTTTTCGTGAAATTTTAAGACATTTCAAAAGTTTTCTGGAAGGTTTAAGAGATTTTAAAGGATTTTAAATCTTGTCGTGAAATTTCGAAAATTCGATTTAAAGAAATTTCAAAAGGTTTCTAAGAATTTCAAGGGATTTTCAGGAATACAAATTATTTCAAGGTATTTGAAAAGAATTCAAAACACTTGAAGTAATATCAAAAGTTTCCAAACAATTTCAGAGGATCACGAAAGGATGATTATGATAGTACTATAATTTTCCACATTTCCGTTTCCAAAATATTTGTTGTGCCCATTCTGGAATCCATCATAAAAATTTTCAATTTAAAATCTGGCCCGCAGGATAACTTGGTTTCTCGCTTCTAAATTGAAATCGATGCTCGTTTTCCGTTGAGTTACTTTGTATCTCGTTTTTTCGCCTTTCTCCTTTAAATTGGTTTCCCAGCTCAGTGTTCTTTGGCGCGGTGTGACTGCACATGCGGCTGTATCTCGAAAGTTTCTCGAACCCTTAGTAAGTATAGTAAGAAAGTTCGGCTTGAATTCCAAGTCGGATTTGTTTTTCGTCACTGGTATTTACTTTTTTACGGCGCCGTTAGCCAGGATGAATGGAGGGTGCTCACATTCGCGCTGCACATTCCGTTTGACTGCGCACTCTATTGAAAGCCATGATGAATGGCTATTGGAATAAAGTTATGCGGCGAACCGATGACGCTAATGTTTCGTAACATTTGAAAACTGGGTAAACTCGATTTACGTTCACGCCACTATACCTTACACCATCCCTATGATCTGATGATACCCCTTCCCGCTATTACAAATCTCTTTGGTAACGCGCTATCTTCAGTGTTCACTAGATCGATCTTTTTTTCTGGTCTAATCCTGCTAGGATCTTTGCAGCTGTGCTCAATTAAAAGTATGAATAGTTTTTTTCACATTCCAAAGATAAGGGCAAAACAAGAGCATCGATTTCAATTTAAAACCGAGAAAACAAGTTACAGCTTATGTTTGAAATTGATTTTTTTTATGAATTCAAAGTTGGGACATAAAAATATTTTCAGAATTAAAAAAACAGATATCAAAGAAAATATATATATATATATATAGCAAAAAACACGTGTAACAGAAATATTTGCTTTTAATGTAACTTTTTTTATATCAAAGCGAAGAGACTGGACATGGCGAATGTTCTGAAAAATTCAATCATATTCCGGTATCGAGAAAAATTAAAAACCGCAATTATTGGCAAATTTTCGTTGCGTGATATCATCTGTAGAAATTGAAAAAAGTTTTTTTTCCCCTCCAAGGCCTTTCATCGCGAACGTCACCCTGTCTGATAATTGGAAGCGTTCAATTAGCGTACCTTGATTGCGAGTGAACCGCAACGTAGCCGCGGATCAACAAAACTACAATTAACCCGTACCGTATTTCTAATTAACAATGCACGATACCGATACGAATAGTTATCGTCTGAATGTCGAGAAAAAGACGTTGGCTGGAAATTTATGTGAAGGCTTGAAGTTTTGACGAGCTTATTAGCGAAGAATTAAATCGATATTAGGTTCATTCAGACACAAGAGAGTGTGAAGAATTATTCAAGTAGAGTCTGAAAATTTATAGAAAAGTAGTAATGGAATTATTATTATTCTTGACTGATTAATTCAATTTGATCTTAATTTAATATTGTATAAATTAAAGTAGGTTTATAAAAGTATTTGATATAAAAATAAGATTAAGTGCCTCTTTTTAGTCAGTTTTATAGAAAATTATATCAAATTAACGTTTCTGAACATCGTAGAGAAACTAAAAATAAAAGTATGAGCATAAAGACGAAAATAAAACTCCAGTGACCTGAAAATTGGATGTTTGCTTCCAGCAAAGTTTGTCGTTTGTTGCAGAGTCCTGTTGATACTTTTTGTAAACAAGAAAATCCACCGTGTTCCCATTTTCCAAAAATATCACGAGAACTGACAAAATAACGAACGTCAAATATATTTTATTTATGTTCGTTTGACGTTGTATTGACTACTTCATAAATTTCCAATTTTTATTATACACCGAAAAACAAAATTAGTTTACGAATACGAAATATTATTTTCTTCGGCATTGATTTATTCTGATGTATACTTTCATAAAATTGATCAATTTAAAATATATCTTCAGACTATCATATATTAATTTTATCGTCCCAATTATACTTTTTTACAATTTTCGGAACAGTAAAATACATATATTACAATATTTCGATGACAGGAATCCATAGAAAATATTATGATAGCCTCGCTGTTACATTATTCAAAGTTCTTACAATTTACTTTATTAAATGAAAACAAATTCGAAATGATTCGTTGTTTGTCCACCAACTTCACTATATTTGAAATGAGAGCCTGTTAATTAAACATTAAATAAATATTTGTCACGTATGTTCAATATAAATTGATTGAAAATAAAGGACGATGTAAATGTCTAGTTTTTCCGTTATTCGAAAATGATCAGCGCGATGAGTGGACTCGCGGGGAGCGGGAGCTCGCCACCAACCGGGCCCTTCCCCTTCTCCCCAACCTCTTTAAGTGCAAATTTGATGCTTTATACCTAGAATATAATAAATATTATAGCATATATTTTATCTTCAGTCTAATCCCGAAAGCTACGGAGATTTCTCAGAACTTAAAAGTGATTATGAAACTCTATCTTTGGTATTATCTGTCCTTTGGGTGAAAGAAGGGGCTCGAGTGAGCAGGCGAAATCGTCTCTTTCCACTCTTCACGACTCTCCACTAGCACGATATCTCCATTAGTATAAGCTTCATTCTCTATCCAGAACCAAGAGATCCTAGCGCATCGCTTTTCTCTGGCTCATATAAATTCTGTGCCGTTCCTCAAACATTTGCCGCCTTAAGAAACGCTGTGAGGCACCAACTGCTGCGGTAGTATGTAATCATATATAACCGATGAGAGATAAGGGCGAGGCCAGTCAGAGAGTAATGTGCTCGTGTGTACGCGCGGAATGAGAATTCACCTTGGCCTTCTTTGTATTTGTCTGCTTATCCTAACTTTTAATCCCACTTGAATAAAGCTTAATTTATATCATTCTTTTTCAGGGACAAGGTCTTCAGACTCAACCTGAGTAATATCAGCCATTCCAACTGCGAGGTGAGTAATATTTCATTTATTAAGTATTGACAAACTTTATAATGAGCAGTTGCTTAATTATTTTTACTTCCTTAGATATACTTTCTTAGAAATATTTTCTGCATTAAGTATTCTCTTAGCAGCTTTGGTTCAAATTTATGTGGAAAGTTTTAAACCACAATTTCCAACATTGTTGAGATCTGTTGCAAATCACAGCGCGACTTTTAATGAAGTCGAGGATTCGCGAGAATCGAAATCCCTGAAAGGCAAAGTATCGTAAACTTTCGAAATTTCAGTTTCTTAGATTCAATGCCAGAAAGTCGATGCAGTGCAAAGTCAGCTAATCTTACCTTTCGCTTCTTCTCTTTTCCTACTCGTTTCTAAAGAAGCCTTTTCGGTTCTTATGATTAAGAATTTCTCGCATTCAGAGCTTTAAAGTTTTAAATATAAAGAGTCTTAAGAAAACAGTTATTCAAATTAAACTTGATATTTTGCGAAATGTTAATTACACTAACTTCTTGCAAAAAATTACCAAACGAAGAGGTTCTTAATTAAATAATATGCATTCACCCTCATATTTCGATCCTCGATTTACAGGTCTGCCACACAGTCACTTGTGGTACATTAGTCTGTGGCAGCCCTGTCGATTTATAAAAAGTCCAGAAATATTTTTAAATTCAGATTGAGAGACCTTATTTGCCGAATTGACTGATCTCCCTATCCAGACTACAACAACTCCCTGAAAAAAGGTTGGCCTCAATCTATCAATTTATTCTGTTAGCCGGACCCGCCAATCCATTAGTTACAGCATTCACCTTCGATTTGTAACTCTTTCAAGAGAAATAAATTCAGTGTTGCTAACAAAGGGAAATTTTGGGCGCATGAGCAAGTGCAAGTGGGGTCTGGGAATGTTTCGGGATCAGGATATTTATCGTCGATGCGTTAACGAGGAAAGTTTCGATGTAACACTTGACCCGCATGAATGCGATTGCAGATTATGTCACCTTTTCCCCAACCCCCAATGAAATTCTAGGTTGTAGGAGACAATTACTTTGCTCGGCTGTTGGATCATAAATCCAAAAACGGCTTGGGAATCCCCTATAAAACTGTCAATCACTGGAGCGGGCCCTTCGGTGTCGCGACAGCTGACACGTCTCTGCCTCTAAGCGATCTATTGTCAACCAACGGATTCGAGCCCCATCCCTAATTTCCACCCCCTAGTCCCTAGTCCCTCTGCTTTTTTTCTCTTTCTTTTTTCATCGCATCGAGTCTCGTACCTTTTTCGCGCGTTCATCTACCCCTTTTTCGTTCACCTCTCGCTTTTCGTATATTCTTTTTTCCAACGTGGCCCTGCTTGCAACTCGTTAGATTTTTCGCACGCACAAGCCGTGCTTTGTAGGCACGCGGTTGCCGCTTCGTAGAGATACGCGACTCGTTTTTCCAATGTGACGCTCATTCAATTGTAGAAATTGAGTTGAAATTGGTTCGCTATCCGTAGCAATTGGTAGATTGACAGAGACGGAAAATTGCTTTTTAACCCTCTCAACCAATCCATAGCATTTCCTGAATTATGTATAAATATGTGGGGCATTCTATGCCAAATCGACCACTTTTGACCCCAACCCCTTCCGATTTGGCTGAAACTTTTTTATCTTTTTCTACCCTATCGAAAATATTTTTCAGAATTTTTTCAAATTTTTTTACCTAACCCAAAAAAAGTTATGGGTTTTTCAAAAAAATGGCTTTTTTCTTTTTCAATTGGCCGTAACGCTTTTTTTTAATTTTCGGAAAAGAATTTTTTTAACTGAGCTTATTTTTCATAACACTATTCTGAAAATTTTTTAGAATGTACAGAGAACCTTCAAATTTGGAAAAAATAATAATAATAATTAAAAGTGGTAGTCATCGGAAAAATTTCCATTTTTTTCGAAAAAGTCAGAGAAAAAAGTATGGAGCACAATCTTCATTTGAAAATTTACGAGATTTTCCGTACAAGTTTTAGCTTATGGCAGAAGCTAGGAAAATAATTTCAAAAATATCTGAATAGCGTACACAAAAACTATGAAAATTTATCTTT
>JAUESH010000008.1:1995407-2021906 GCA_032275165.1 Synergus magnus | reverse complement strand
AAAATTTAAATTTAAACTTTTTTTTTTCTATTTTGTACACGTGGTGGATTTTAATCTAAGGATACAATAAAATCTATGACCTAGTTGTTTTGGGACAGGAAGCATGAAACGACACAGTCGTTGCAGGGAACTAAGAAAGAAAAACGAAGATATTGTCCACATTCGTTTCTCCATCGATCGATCGGAACAAACGAAAAAGCTCTATACTTTCTTCCGTAGTTGTTCGTGCTTTACGTATATCATGATAGTACCTCTACGATTTTCCGCCTCATATTTCTCACATGGTTCCTGTACAAGCGATAAGACTTGTGGAATGACAATAGTCCGAAGTTGTACTGCATTATGTATTTACCATAGGTAGTCAAACTACTTAAATTGAAAAATTATACGATATTTTAGATGTAGATACAAACTGTTAAATAAACACCCCGTGTAGAAATTTCGCTGTGATCTCACGGCCGGGTCTAAATCGAACGGTACTCGATCGCTGGTGAAACACTGCGCCCGACCGGGACCAGACCTGGCAGCCCGATTAGCTGGCCTCGCCACACCTGGGTCCTGTCGAGCGTAATATTTCAATAGCAATCGGCACCATGGTCTGGCGACTGCTACTCGGAACATAATAGAAAGAGCAAATTTTTAAAAGTATTAAAAAACGAATTAATCCTATCGAACTGTTTGATTTAATATAATTGAATATATGAACTTCGTTTTAAAATCCACTTATGATACAAACTGATCCATTTGACCGAAATTGCGCAAACTAAACTCCCGAATTTTTATTATTACTCGTGATTTACGAATAATTTCTGCGTGAGTTCCAGTTCTCGTTTCATATGTATGCATATATTACTTCCGCTTCAGGTTAGCTTCGAATAATTAATTATGTTAAATTAACGATTTCTGAAGTGTTAAATTAATGGTTAATAATCGGAAAGATTTGCCTCGAATGATAATTTTTACTGTTTTTTGTGTGAATATATTTAACCTTCCAATGACATAAATTCAATTCAAATTAAAGGATTCAAGAATCCTTTAATTAGAATCAATAATTTGAGAAAATCGTGAATCTTTTATCGCAATCTCATTCCGCAAGATCGGTCCGGAGACTGCATGCAGTGGCATGGAAGCGGTTAAAGTGAAATCCCATTGCAGCGACGTTGCCACCACAGGGTTCGATTCCATGGAGAATTACCGTCAACTGGAATGGGGTTTCGAGTTTACTTTGGGCGATTGAGGGAAGGGGTTCCGACCGTAAAACGTTAACGAAATCGAAATAAAGTAAATGGTAAACGTTTGTAAAAATGTGCTCGAAGGTTTTAAGAATATTGGGCAAAGAATTAATTAAGGTCCTTTGACAATTCGTTCCCTTAAATGACTCTCAAAAATCCTTCCGATCAAGTCTCTGAAACTACAACTTTTGAATTTTATCTTTAATCAGAGAGAAAGAATTTAGTTTTTATAGTTTATTCCTGGTTTTCTACTGCCTGAATTTATCCGATCTGTTAAATTTGAAAGCATCTGATTTTCAATGAAGGCAGTATTTACTCCGATGCGCGTAAAAGGAAAAGCATGGGGGTTGACCATAAAAGTCTCTCTCGACTGAGTAAAGGGAGAATGGACGACAACAACGAGAATGGACTAGCAAAGAGTATTGAAGGGAATATTTGGCGGGAAAAATATAAGAAGGCGAAGTGGAGTCGCACGATCCAATTTTACAGTTTGCATATATACATAGCGATCGCAAGTGTAACTCAAAGATATTAAGTTACACGCACACAGCACTCTTGTGTACAAGATCTCATCGACAGAAAAGCGCATCCTATAACATAATATCGATTCAGTGACTTAGAGACACTGTCCTCTCATTTTACGACTTACGGAATTCCTCCTCGTTCTCAGCGGGACAAAAGAATATCATATGATAATCCCACATGAGACACCCATGAAATATTTTATTCTCTCCAAGGATTGCCATGAACAAGTAAAACGAAACATACATAAACATCTGCGACAAAATATATTTTGTGAAAGAGGTTGTTAAATTAAATTTTTTCTAAAATCTAGTCTAGAACATTTAATAGAGGAAATAATCCTATCTTAAAAAAGTGGTGTAACGAAATGTCTCGAAAATCTTACATATATTGTTGTTGCAAACCCGATTGGCTTTTGAATGACTTGAAGTTGAAAGAAGAAAAACAAACTAATGGCGCAATAAAATTTCGCAAAAACCTTCGAAATCCCTTATTAAAATTCGTAAGATTTCTTAAAACTCCCAGAAACTCGAAATCCTTTTAAATTCTACAAAATCTCTTAAAAATCATATATGTAGAGAAATTCTTTTGAAATCCTTCAATAAAATTACCTGACAAACTTTAAAACCCTTTAAATCCCATGAAATATTTTAAAACTTATAAGAATCTCTTTAAGTCCTTTAAAATCCATTGAAATGATTAGAAATCTCATTAAATTCTATGAAATCCTTAAAATTCTATAAAACCTTTTATAAATCTGAAAATCCCTTAAAATTATTATAAATCTCATAAAATTCCTAAAAGTCCCTTAAAATTCTCTGAAACCTTTTGAAATCTCTTAAAATTCGTGAAAAACCTCTTAAAATTCCCAGAGGCTTCTTGTAATTCTTTAAATCCTACGATAATATTTAAAGTCCCTTTATATCCTTTAAAATTCATTAAAATTATTAGAAATCTTACAAAATTCCACAAAATCTTGTAAGAATCATAAAAATCTTTCGAATACATCTTTCCATACATTGTTGTTTCAAACCTGCCCTCTAAATTTGAATAAGCAAAATTCCATTGATTTTTGAATGACCTGAAGTTGTAAGAAGTAAAATAAATAATCGTGCGCGTAGCGCGCGTGTTGGTTTGCTAGTGGAGAGAAAAAGAAGTATTCATCCGAGTAAGAACATGAAGCTGGAAGCGGTGTAGTAGATATAGACTCGAAAGTAAGAGTATGAGGGTGGTTCCGCGGTAAATGTATTTTTAATACCATCATTTTTGGAAGCAACAGGGCGGTCGGTTTATATTTCAGGAGTTGGCAGGATTGTTTAGTGCCTTCCTCTACTTCATCGAGCATGTTATACATACTCAGGTGTATGAAAGCAGTACACACTTTCATGTTTGTGCTACATCTTCGGCAGTCGTATACCTCATCCAAGGTTTTACAGCCGTGTAAATCCTACAAGCTTCTTTAATACTTTATAGGTAGCAGGTAAACGTAAAACCGCCGTATACTTCGACGAACATCGTTCGTCCCCGCCGGCCAATTCGCCAGCAAGGATGGACGATCCTGTCGAACCTCACCCTACAATTCTCCTGCCAGTGATCCTAGAGCTTTATTGGACCGTGTCTTGTTTATCGATTTCGATTCCATGTCCTACGTGATTCGATCTTTGCCTCGTTCTACTTATCCAACTTCGCCCTCTCCAACATTTCATCTCTGCCAGTGCTTAGTATATTGTTAATGAATCATCCCTTGGAGGAAGAAACCACTTGTGATCCTTGAAAGGTTAGCCATCACTTACCAATAATCTAATTTATTGATTCGATTATATCAATTCGGCCCACTTATTCTTCTGAAATGTGGATTATTGTCATTACTTTACAGTGGAAATGTTAAAGTAGCCAAAACTTATTTTCGTTAGGGAGTTAAAAAAATAATATTAGGTTTTTATTGTTGGAACAGAGGTTCGGAAAAGGAGGGATGTAATAAAGGGATTGAAAATGGGGGTTTGAAAAAAAATTATTTGGGAAAAGGGTTTTGAAAAGATTGGAAAGGATAGGGCGTTGGGAAAGTGGTTTGGAAAAAGGGATTGGAAAAGGGGTTTTGAAACGATCTTTTTGAGAAAATTGTTAAGAGTTGGATAAGAGTCTCGTTTTAATGCAAAGCATAAAATGTCGAGTGTCAAGAATTCCTTAGAAATTTCAAATAAATTAATGATCTTGAACCAACCAAGTGTCATTTTCACCCGACTTCCGATTCACAGATTTCCCATTCAACGAAATTAGTCGCAGAGTGTTCCGCTTTTGCATCCCTTTAGGCGTCGAATCATTTTATGCTTCGTATCTCTTTGCATACCACGTATGTAGACTACTACTACACTCCGAGCACCACAAGGATTAATAACGATATATTACCGGCTGGATAAAGCCACGTTGCATTAAACTCATACTGTGATAAGCTCAGCAGTAGTTATATTAAAAACTTTCCACTTCTTATATTATTATCGTCCCCGTTTCCATAATACATTTCGTTCAGTATATTTTACTCACGAACAAAATGCAAAAGTGAATATTTACTTATATTTGGCTAAAAATGCTTGAAAATTCAGCATATTTGAATTAATTATTCTAATGTAACCGTTTTTAGATTTCGTGCAAATCATCTTGTGTTCTCTCCAAAATGTCAATATTTGACCAGAGTTTCGTGTTTAATTTTCAAAAAAATCTTGCTTCTACTCTTCAAATAGAGTACTCGTCAGGAAATTTATACAACTCTAAAATAATTTTTTCTTCTAGTTTTACAGAATTCTCTGAAGTTTGTACTAGGATGACTCCGAAAGTTTTGTCAATGGGAATGTTTTAAGTCTATTAGGTGAATTATGCATATGTACTTCAAAAATTTGATGTTTCTATGGACGACAGCAAAAATCAGAACGAAAAAATATTAATTTGTTTGTTTCAGGCATCATTTCACATTTATCAAGTAATATGAAAGGAAATAAATCCATTTCTTTTGATAAATTTTAAACGATGCCTGAAACAAACCAAATGAATATTTTTGCGTTCTGATTTTGGCTGTCGTCAATAGAAACATCTAATTTTTGAAATACATATGCGTTATCCACCTTGTATACGGCATACTTAAAATATTGCTAATGATAAAACTTTCGCAGTGACCTACGTATTTTCGCGAAGTTGAGAAATTTACATTAGCTAGCAAACCAACACGCGCGCTACGCGCACGATTAATTATTTTACTTCATACAACTTCAAGTCATTCAAAAACCAATTAAATTTCGCTAATTCAAATTTAGAGAGCAGGGTTGAAACAACAATGTATGCGAGATTTTAGGGACATTTCGTTACATCACTTTTTTAGAGAGGAATTTAAAAACTTTTCTAGGAATTTTAAGAGATTTTGACAATTTTCAAAGGATTTTTACGAAATTCTAAAGATTTTTAAAAGATTTCGTAGAATTTTAAGGTATCTCAGGATATTTCGCGAAATTTTAACGGAATTCAACGAATTTTAAGATATTTTTTAAAGCTAAGGAATTTGGCGGGATTTTTATGATTCTTAAAAGATTTCGTGGAATTTTGTGAGATTATATTATATTATACAAATTATTTTCTTCTCCGAATCTTTCAAAGTACAGCATAACACGACAGGTATTTGCCCAGCATGCATTCAGGAACCTCTCTGTTGGCTGTGTTTACGAATAAGGGGACGAGCATGACCCTTGACTATTTCAAGGTAGATTGTTGTAGACATCATTTCATTGAACCGCACACTGCCATTAACTTTACTGTCATGTGGCGGTGTTTCCATGGCATGCAAACACTTTAGGTTCCATTACCATCCTCAGCCTACAGACTATTAAACAGAAATATTTCCTCTCCAAACCACCGACCAAACTCTCCGGGAATTTCACTACGTAATAATATTATATTTCGCTTATGTCAGGGATTAGAGATCATAGCCTGAAATTTCTTGGTTTTAATTTAAAAATATGCCTTCATGAAACATATTTTACTGCTCTTTAAATCAGAAGAAAAAGTCAATTTTCCTAGTTGAAGAAATGGAATTTCTCTCAAAGTTACAGTCATATTATATTTTATAGTCTTAAATCTGACTCAAAGTAAAAAGTTTTACTCTAAGTGTCAAAGTTATTTCCTGTAGGAAAATAACCAGGCTAGCAGTAAAAAAAAGTCATCAAGTTCTTTCATTTTATAATTCTCTTAAATTCGGACTGCTGAGGAAAGTCGAGACTTCAAGGAAAGACAATTTCGTTGTACATTTATACAAAGGATAAATTTATCTTTCTCCTTTTACACCAAATAGTTTGTCGTTCTTCGCAATTCAATTGAGGATGTTGGAGCAAATTGAAAGCAGAAGAAAACCACCTTCAGTACATTGGACAACTTCTTTATTGTTACCACGCGCAAACGTGCCTGGAATTTGTCATATGTGTTTCTGGAAGTGCCTCCATCTTCTCTCAATTTTTTTTTTAGATGGGAAAAAATTATTCCTAAGGAAAGAGAGTATGATTTCATTACAAATGAAATCGTTAGACGTCAATCAATTGAAATGATATTTTCCTTTTACTAAGATATGAGTAAAGAGTAAATCGAATAAAAGTGAGAAGCTGGGAATGAAAAGTTAATCCAGCGATTTCCGTTGACATTGGTGGTGTACTGTTGATTGACAGGGGTGGCATCGACCTCGTCGAGGAACGTCGACCTGCGCCCGAAATAGAATTCGGTACGGCAGTGCATAAGGAGTAAATCACAGAAATGGAAATCCGTGATATCAGATTGAAATCAATATTGAATGCAGATTGAATCCCTTGCTTCGTTCGCGAAGAAATATACATCGAAACCGAGTCAAGTGACACGTTCCGTTACAGGCAAGAAAACACCAACAAATCATAAGAGATAACGACAGATTTCCCGCGTTATTGTTTAAAATCAACTACAAAATCAGGAGAAAAATGTCAGCTTTAAAATGAGTCCAATAATCCTACAATATCTTCAATCGTTGCGTGACCTAAAAATCGAATAGGTCCCATTGATTTAGAAGTCGAGAACCGCTAGTAACGGTTCAAAAAAATTAAAATTTGCAGGGCAGTGTAATTTTATTTTCTTGAACTCATTTTAAATCTCATATTCTCATCTTCATCTTCAGACTCTCTCAGATTTCTACCGTGATCTTCCTTTAAACTAACGTGAGTTGAAGTTGAATTTTTTTAATGCATGCACGGAAATACGGAGAGACGTCCTCGCGAATCCCAGGGTGGTTGGCCGAATGCCAACACGTGTTAGAACCACGGAACACGCCAACTCGCACGTGGCCATTCTGCCCCTAACGTCTCTCTACACCACGTGTTACTATTTTATGAGATAAAAAGGGCCACGGTTATCCTTCGGTGGCAGACCGTAAATTTTTCAGCATTCATGCCCGTTGCTTCACGAATTTTCGGTAGATTAGGGGGTGTTGGTACCCCTGGGAAAAACCCACAGTTTTCCAACTTTAATATTTTATCTGAGTAAATTGTATGACTCGCTTCACTTTCTCCTTATGGTATAAAAATTGTTTCGTTTTATAAGTTTCGAAGATTCTCGTTTTGTTGGAGTTTACAAAATCTCTATTATTAAAAGAAGTCATTGAAAGAAAAGTCGTAAAGAATCTATGTTGAGGAATTGTCAGAGGAAGTGAAAGAAAGGATCCTATCTTAAAAAAGTGGTGTAACGGAATGTCTCGAAAATTGCGCATACATTGTTGTTGCAAACTTGATTGGCTTTTTATGACTTGAAGTTGAAAAAAGTAATCATGTTGAAAGAAGGAATCATGTTGGAATTTGTAACTGACAATATTTTGGGATTGACAACACTGCCAATTTAAGAGAAAATTAAATACAGTAAAATATATGTTAGATCATGACTTGTTTGATTTTTCGTGTATCTCAGCTATCTATTGTAGAGGACACGTTCTCGAAATTATTATTGACAGTAAACTTCCGATTATGAGACTAGCGAATTATCAGAAACAGGGTAGTTTCACGCAACAGAAACTCCTAGTAAAACCTGCTGATAGCATTGTAGAGACTAGAAACTGTCTTGGAATGGAAGGAATAGAACCACGGAAGACGAAGCATCACTACTTTGAATCGGAAAAGCTCGAGTCGTAGTGCAAACAACGAAATTGTAAACCAAGGATCCGGGTAGTGCTGCGAGGATGCTTAACAACCTTGGTAATTGGAGACTACGAAACGGTGCTATTATCAGAACAAGTAACTGTCAACGGTCCTCCTTGGAGCATGTCGACTCCTCTTGGGAACTTCCCTCTCTTCCTCTCTCTATCTCTCTCTTATCTTGCTTGTCTTTGCTCCTCTTTTGTCGAAACTTTACTGTTTAACTTTTTAATTACCGCCCTGACTCGTGTTTATCGTCACATTAGTTTCTCCACCCTTTCAGCCCTTCCTTTCTATGTTCTGCTTTGCATTCAACTTTCCTAATACTTGCCGCGTGTCTGAAACTACTGCTTCGTTGACTTGCTAACGAGACTAGAGTTATTAACCGCAGGTGCGTTATTCGCACTCCCTATACCAGCTCCTGCTTATTACAGAGTAAGTTAGGACTTCAGAATGTTTCTTTAAGTGGCAGACTTATTGATAGTTTTTGCGCAGAGATAATTCAGCGTGAAATTGTTTTTCAATTTTTACCTACTTCACTCTTAAGAGTCACTTATAAACACATAAAAGGCAGAAACGGGGTAAGGATATCTAGTTCAACATTTCATGCTCATGATTGAAGATGGAAAACCGGGGCCTACGATAAGGGGATGGAGAAAGGCATTTAGAAATGGGGTTTTGAAAAAACGGATTGGAAAAGGGGGTTGGACTAGGAGGATGGAAAAAGGGATGCTTTGAACTATGATTAATCTGAAAGACTATAATTTTATTCCGTTTCGAAACGAGGAAAATGTTTGAATGTTTAGATTATGATTTACATATCTGCACGAAAGCAGATGCGCCCTTCATTATTTGTCTTGTGCTTTCGCAGAAGCAAAATCTGGTCATGGATGTGAAGGTACAGAAGGCAAGAAAGGCAGCCTGATTACGTCGTTGCTTCCATGTGTAATCACTACTTCTCCAGTGCATGCTTCACTTGCTGAAAGTTCGCTTTATATCCTCTCTTCACTCTCGTCATCGTCGTCTGCACTATTCAAACCTGAGCTCGTGTTGAGACTTTCGACGTCCTGGGCGCTTGATTAAGCTTCGGGTGAGAGGTGATAATGTCGCAGAGAAATAAACCGGTCGCGGTGGTTGCAGTTGCGTCAACCATTCCAAAATTCCTGCAACTCGTTTCTCTCTTTAATCACTCGTCGACGACTCGCATATATTAGAGGCTGCAAGCACACACTGATAGAAGGAGTCTCACCTCATCGACTCGAAATTCTCAGAGTATACTCGCATTCAGACTGCAAATGAGACGTCTCTTGTCAAAGAGAGGTTCTGATGATCGTAAAGTAGCGTAAGTTTCTTATTCCTGGAGAGGTAGTAATTACTTTTACCCAAATAGATACTTGATGAATCTTTAGGGTATACATTACATTTACCTTTCAGTGAAATTGATAATTGATGATTGGATGGAAAATATTTTAGTCCTCTAAATTAAGAAGATGTTTGGAGAGGAACTTGAGCTCTTTGGAAAAAGAGTACTTTATAGGCTCTCTTGGGGTGGAGTTTCCGCAGTCGATTATTATAGGATATGAAGTGGGCTCTAGAAAACGAGACGAGGTGACGAGAGCGGTCAAAGAAAGAGCTAGAGTTGCAAGGGGGTGTGTATCTCTGTGCTACTTTCCAGTATACACTCGACCTATATGATAAGCATCCCTCTCTACTTTACATGGCCGTATATCTCGTCGAACTTAATTATTATTACTGGAAAGATAAAACGAAACAAGGTGAGCCACGACCTACTTCACATTGATGTGTAATCCAAATAATCATCTACAAGAAAAAAATCTCAATTCGTACGAATTTCAATGGAAAGCTTTCCAATCTCGTTCTTTTGATTTCCTATTCAAAATCAAATGATTGGATATTTTCGAATTCGATGTTGATTAATTAAAAGCGAGATTAAAAGCCTTTCAATCCTTACTCTAATGGATTGAATCCGCTCTTGATTTCTCAGAACAATATACTTTATGCAGCTGGAAATCTTCATTCTGACACTGTGGAAGCGACACGCGAACTTAGATGATCGTTAAGACAGGCGTGTGCATTAGACGATTGGCCGTGTAAACGAACTACTTCCGTAGTTGGAACTGTCTAACATGCACAGTTACACGACACTCGACTACTTGAGTATTCAGACAAGTGTTACTTCGTTTGTGTGCGGAAGTGAATACTGCGATTTCCAACATACTCTGCACGAAATACGTCTGTCTCAAGTCTCTACATGAGTTGACCTTATTTCTTCTGGATTGCGGGGCTTTTTTTTTTTTAAAAAAAGGAAGAATGGTCGTCGTCGGTCTTTCCACACACGTGACGAGTGCCTTTAGTCTTTGCACTCGCGAAACATCTAGTGCACTCCTAACACTTAGCCTGGGTGAGGCGAGAATTGCTAGAAAGGAATTAAAATCGAGAACAAGATCCAGACTTCTCCACTCCTCTAAAACACTTAAAAATTCTTCTAAATTGCAAAACAGATCTCAGCCTGATTAGAAAACTTCAAGAGGAGTTTAGATTTTACTGTAGTACCTCCTTGATATTTCTTGAATTTAACTTGTATGTTTTTTCGATTGCAAATAAATAATAATCTACTCTTTTTTTGTTATAGAGGGATGCTCTCAACCTTGAACCGAGCAATGTTGCGAATTGCGTTTCCAAGGGCAAATCAGAGGTGAGTTCACATTTTGTTTCGTTAATAACAGACAATAAGAAAAAAAAAATAATGTCGTTGTCAGAATAAGAATGTACAAATTCTTTAATTTACAAACAATTGTTTCCTTTTTTCAGCACTTCGATTGTCGAAATCACATACGAGTGATACAGCCAATGGGAGAGGGAAATCGCCTCTATGTCTGTGGAACGAACGCTCATTCGCCAAAAGATTGGGTTATCTACGTAAGTTTCCACTATTATATTCTAGTACTTTAAATCTGACTTTTTTTCAATTAAATTAGACCTCACAAACGAAAGCTACTCTAGGGATGCTTAAAGAAAAAAGAAATTTGCGATTTACAAATTTAGTATCCGCTCACCTTCGATGGAGTACGTAAGCAAGGATTATCTACCGAAACGAACGCATTGTGCGTTCAAGTGCCCGTGTAATGACACCAAAGAATATACGAGTTCGGTGATGTTTGAAGTTACGAGTCCCAAGTGCGCTCTAGAGATTGAATAACGGCTGTCTCTTACGGGCTCGTTGCTTCTAAAAAGGACGAGTAGCATGTTAAAGAACTTTAATTCCTTCAAAGGTAGCATTTTACACCCGGCATAAAAAAAAGACACTAAAAATATTGTTGGTTTAAACTTATCCGTAATTGAGGATCGGAATCTTTACAATTCTTTTATATGGATGTAAAACACTGACGATAAAATTCTGATTCCAAATTCATTTTTATTTTCCAGAGCAATCTGACCCATTTGCCTAGGAACGAGTATGTACCAGGTGTGGGAACAGCAATCGCGAAGTGTCCTTACGATCCAGCTGACAACTCTACAGCCGTGTGGGTCGAGAAGGGCAATCCCGGAGATTTGCCAGCTCTCTACTCGGGTACCAATGCAGAATTCACCAAGGCTGATACCGTCATTTTTCGAACGGATCTCTATAATCTGACGACTGGACGAAAGGTCTTCAATTTCAAGAGGACACTGAAGTACGACTCTAAATGGCTCGACAGTGAGTAGTTTTTTTTTCTTATTATTATCGTTTATAGAGAAACGGTCGATTTCATACTGTAAAATAGTCATGTTGTACAATCAGTCTCACAGTGGCCGAAATATATCCTTTTATCGTAAGAATAATCTGCGTAAAAGGACAATTTGATTAATTAACATTGCTACTTAGTCTAAATGGTTATTTTTGTTACGTCCCGAAAGACCACATATAACGTTTATTTAATAATAATAAATAATAATAGAACGGTATGTTCTATAACAGGGATGAGGATAATTGATCAGTCGTTGGAAATGAATTTTACACAATTACAATAATAATGAGAGTTTATTGGATCAAGTTAAGCTTAATGAATGTAACAATTTCGGTTGTTAATTCAAACTTCAATATTTTAATAATTTATTTAAAGTGAAAATTATTTTAAAAAATAAGCTTTGACTATAGTCTCTCATAGACTATAGTCGTACTGAAATTGTCTTAAAATTCTGAACCTGAGGGAAGTAAAAAAGTACACACTATTTGACAACATAAAACGAAGTTTATTGTTAAAATAAAACAGAATAAGTCCGTAGCTATAAAGCATTGACTCGGTATAATCCAAACTATAAGTCGTAGACGAGACTAGATATAATTCTAAGTCCGATTACTCGCTGAGGAGGACTCGATATAATTCTAAGTTCAAACTGATACTTTAGAATTTAACAAGTCTAAAACTGGAGTTTGTAGGAGTTAGAAAGAGGTGTTTGGAAATTTCAGAGTTGTCGAAATTTAAAAATAATGTAATTTTGACCACCTAACAGAGTAGGATGATTTCCAATCTTGGTTGCTTCTCAATACCAAGAAAATAATCCGAATAGTCGACACCCTAGCGGAAATTGTTGGGCCCCGACAAAAATTCCTTGACAGACACGAAGGTTGCAATAGCTGGGAGGGTCTCTAATGAATATCGTCCTATATTGAAAATCAGAAAGGTGTACTTGAAGGAATGCCTCGAATGCCGACAAGTTTCTGCGCGGTATTCGCGCCTCGGTTTCGTCGAGTCTCATAAAACCGAGTATACTTTGAAGTACCACCTTCGAATTACGGCCCTAAATGAACGCGTAAGCGGGTACTTCGGGGTGTCGCTCCGACCCGCCTATTTCAGAGGGCGGCAGTTCCTTTAGTTGTAGGGGCGTTGGAGAAAGTGTAGTGTGTGGGGAGGGCGGGGAGACTTTGTGGGGTAGGAAGAGGGTTGGTTCAGTTGGTTCTAGGTACTACGCCATCGGGCGTTGCAAAGGGTACGAGTTCTAGGAGCTTGGTAATAAAATAAGACCCCTCCGTCTCTGGCTAAACGTCCCATTCGTAGCTGCTCGGCTCGAGAGTCTATCCTGAAGAAGTTAAACTTACCTTCCCACTCTCTGAGAGCAGCTTCGACCTTTTCTCTGAAGGTTAATCAGTTTCTTCAGAGCGCAATAAAACTCGCTAATGTTGTATGAAATTTTGTTTTGGCACTCATGATCAGGCAATTTCAAACTTTACCCTTGCAAAGATATTTTCAGGGGTGGTGCATGAAATTTCTTCTGGGGAAGTTAAAATTTATGATGAGAAATATCATTAACGAAATAGACAGAGCCATTAATGAGAACTTAATTTTTGTTAATTTTTGGAAGAGTGTTCTATCAGTCTCGAAGTTGGATTGCGCTCTGAAGGGAATAAATGTTCCTCTCGCCGCAGCAGCTTAATGTAATGAAAAATGAAGTTTCACCCTCAGAGAGAAATGTACTCAGAAGAGCAGTTGACTCCTAACGGAGGGGCTGTGATGCTAGTGGTTATCTCATTAATTGAATCCAGTGTATGCGATTCCTTGAATTTACGTTCCTCATTCCTTATTCGTCCTTAGTATTGCCAAGCACCCTTCCAGGATCTCGCGCTCTCTACCCTTGAAACTTGGGATGCATGATTAGCCATTTGTTTCGTCGTTTAATTTGAAGCGGTATTCCCTCGCCTCCCAACGCCCTTTCGCGTTACCATCAAGAGCCATTCTGTGCATCGAGTTTGTCTATTAGCAAAGGCGTTGATTAAATGTGCGAGACCGGCAGACGAAGAATGGGTTCACGTGCCCGGCCTCGTTCAGAGCAAAGTACGTACAATGAAGACTGATGTGATTCAGGGTGCGGGAGGAAGGTAGAGAAAACAAGAGAGGAAAAGAGAGAGAGAGAGAAGAGAGACAGGGTTAACAAGCTCTGAATAACTAGCTGACGAGAAGACCATCCACTTTCACGGTTCTCTGCACATGCGAAACGACGTTTCCCAAAGTGTCGCGTGCCAGATTCTTCCGGGAGGAAAGAAATAAGTCACTTAGGTCGATAATCAGGGTTAGCTTCATTCTCAATCAGATTTTCTCGAAATTCTAGTCAAAATTGAATCATTAGGAATAGACAAACTGATTACATCTTTGAAAGAACCAGTCTTTTGTCTGATGGAATCGTCTTAATTTGTCAAATGACCTAAGTGAAGGGGCAGAATCGAATTACAATCGGAAGATTAAAAGCATCACTCAATCGATTCAATCTTATAATTGTGAGAGGGAAGTAAGTGTCTTGACACGAATTAGGGAACCCACAACGAAATAGAGGAAACATAAGGTTGATAAATATTCATTGATTTTCGAAAAGGAATTCAACTCTCCAGTGTTCATTATGCTCTAACTAATTCAATCACTCTCTTAAGACTAGATTAGAAATGAATTAGAGAAAATGAAGGGAACTATTCCGAATTTGGGAAACACTCTTTGTTGGTGTAGAATTTTAAATTATTAAAGCTTCGATGGTAGTATAGTGGGCAGAACGTTAAGCGGTTTACGACCACAGATCGTAAAAGGACAAGTGGAAGCTCATTAAACTTGCGTTAAGCCCCTGAAGCCCCGACTAGCGCTAAATGAAAACTACAAAAGTCGTTCGCGCCTTCAGTTCTCACACTCAACAGCTATCCGCGTGTTTACGGAGTGAAATGGTGGAAAAGGGAGAAAGTGCTCGGTAAACAAACGAGGATAAGCATATCTTCTTAGTATTTTATTTAGTAACAAAAATATGTCACAAGATTCCCAGATTACAGTCAACTGTGTAATGTCATGTTTATTTCCTATTTAGTTCTCTCAATTGACATTCTGATTATATATAATTATATATGGAATTTTATTTATAGAATGTAACTGACTTTTCACTGCGCACCATAATAGTTAGTATTCACATAATGTAGGGATAATTATTTGGAGCTGGCGATACTGCTATAATAATGGCATAATAATGTCTACATATAATGTACAATTGTGGTGAAATGGGTGTTTGTGACTCGGAAATAGTTCGCTCGTAAAGGAATTCAATAAAGTTTAATGAATATCAGTACACAAGAAATAATTATCTGTCACTTCCGAAAATAGAGAGCAAAATAACTCTCCACAGAAATACCCTCGTTATGTTTCCCTCTTTGTAATGAGTTTCAAAATTACTTGCAAATAATTCGGTTCAATTAAATTTTCTCTGAACTTTTATATTGACCACCTCCACCATATGATTAGTGATGCATAATGAGCACATATGAGACAGAAACGAGACTTGTCCCAAACATATCTAGATGTGTTCAAAACATTAAGTAGATCAAGAATCCACACCTTTTTAATGGCAATAGACACTGTGATGACTGGGAATGGTAAAATTAGAGATTGGTAAAGTTGAGCGGCTAAAATCGAAATTGTTCACCTTCTAATCAAACGTGTCTTATATTTTTTTCAGAACCAGATTTTGTGGGTTCCTTCGACATAGGCCAACATGTATTCTTTTTCTTCCGCGAAACCGCCGTCGAGTACATCAACTGCGGGAAGAGTGTCTATTCTCGAGTAGCTAGATTGTGCAAGAAAGATACAGGAGGTAAAAATATCCTTGCGCAGAATTGGGCTACGTATCTAAAAGCAAGGTTGAATTGCTCGATTCCTGGCGAGTTTCCCTTCTACTTCAATGAAATTCGTAAGTATTTGTGCCCTTAAATTATCCAAGAAAGCTGTTTTTAAATAAATGAAACTTTTTTTTAATTAAAACAATTTTTGGTTATTTTTGTCAACAGAGAGTGTGTATAAGGTACCAGGTGATGATACACACTTTTATGGTACTTTTACTACCTCGACGAACGGCTTGATGGGCTCGGCCATCTGTTCATTCCACATTGATGCCATCCAAGATGCCTTCCGTGGGAAGTTTAAGGAGCAAGCGACTAGTAGCAGCGCCTGGCTTCCTGTTTTGTCAAACAAGGTTCCTGAGCCACGACCTGGTCAATGCGTCAATGACACGGAGACACTTCCGGATACCGTCCTCAACTTCATTAGGTCACATCCGCTCATGGACTCTGCGATATCCCACGAGAACGAGAAACCCGTTTTCTATAAGAGAGACGTTATGCTCACTCGACTCGTGGTCGATAAACTTCGCATCGATTTCGTCGGAATGGATTTGGACTACACTGTCTACTATGCTGGTTCCAGTAAGTCAACTTTCATTATAAACCCACCCTGTTGGAAGTAAAAAGATAAAAAGTCTATCCATTTGAATCTTTTTCAATCTTCAGGATTGAAATAGAAAGGAAAAATGTCAAAGACGATAGTAAAAAAGAATCTTGGAAATAGGTTTTTCTGAGTTTGATGATTTCAAATTTCTGATCGTCTTCTTGCAGGTGACGGGCGGGTTCACAAAGTAGTTCAATGGGTGGACAGCAATGGGGAATCGCAGTCGATTTTGCTGGATGTCTTTGACGTCACTCCCGGGGAACCAATTCAGGCGATGGAGATATCGAAGGAACACAAAGCTATCTACGTGGCTTCCGATCACCGCATAAAGCAGATCGATTTGGTCATGTGTTCTCGACGCTACGACAATTGTCTCCGGTGTGTCCACGACCCCTACTGTGGCTGGGATAAAGATACAAACACCTGCAAACCATACGCTCCTGGGTAAGTTTCCATTTTATTCAGAACTTTTGTTATTTTTTGTTTTGATCATTAATGAAAATTAAATTTGCATGAAATTCATTTTTCTTCTTACAGACTTCTCCAAGACGTGTCGAACAGCACAGCAGATGTTTGCGACAGTAGTGTCGGAAAGCGTAAGCTGGTTGTGACCTGGGGGCAGTCGGTGCACCTGGGCTGTTTTGTAAAGATGCCCGAAGTTCTTGCAAACCAAGAAGTTAGGTGGTACCACTACAGTAAAGAGAAGGGAAGGTATCAAATAACTTACAAATACGGATCGGGTGGGGAGAAGTTCATCGAAACATCGGAAAAGGGTTTGGTGATCGTTGGTGTGAATGAACAAGACGCGGGGAGGTACGACTGCTGGCTCGGTGGGGCACTTCTTTGCTCTTACAACATTACAGTCGACGCTCACAGATGCTCGGCACCTGCCAAGTCCAACGACTATCAAAAGATATACTCGGACTGGTGCCACGAGTTTGAGAAGTACAAGTCGGCCATGAAGAGTTGGGAACGAAAACAAGCGGTGAGTGTCTCCAGCAACTGATTTTTTTTTAAGCATCCTTATTCGTGGATTGCGAAATACATTTTCAGGAATTTTATCGCAGCTTGACTCTGTTATAATTGGATATGGTTTCGTTGCCTGTTTCAGCAATGCGCATCGAGGCAAAACGACAGTAATCAGAATCTGCATACAAACGAAGTATATGGAACACCTCTGGTGTGATGAAGTCGAGCGCTAGATCCATCGTCGATTCGGGATGACGACTCGATAATCCGTATAAGCATCCTACCGGCGAATCATGGTCCAAGTCTGTCCTGGCCAAAGGGTTTGGAGCTCTTGCTGACTGCTTGCAGCTGCGTTTATCATCGTCTCTTACGACTGGACACTCGCTAAGTAAATTAAAATTAGTCAATAAGAAATTAACGAATGATCACTTGAAGCCAAGTGCCACGGTGCTCGCATCTTTCTTCGCGTTGAAGGCCCGCCCGCGTATTCTTTTTTTTTCTCGACTTTACATGTTTTTGTATTCGCTTGTTGTAAATATCTAGAGGTCTGCGAAACGAGAAGACTTCGCCTCGGTAACGTCGCGCGAGCACCAGTGGATGCCAAAGTAAGTGTTCTTAAGGGCAGAAGGCAGCGAAGGCATCGAACTTTGAAGTTCGAGTCGGCCGTCGAATCATCGCTCGATGTCTTAACAATTGAATTAACAGCTAACCGGAATCCGAGCACGAGCTTTGATTCGTAGTCCTCAATCGCTAAACTAACACGGGACGCACGTTCGAACTTAAAAATTTGTAAAGACAATGTATTCACTGTTTTCTTAGACCTGTGATATGAATAGTAGTAGCGATCGAGATGCGCGGACTTAACTGATTAACTGATGTCCTGCCCGAGCCCTCTCTCGGAGAGAAACAAGGCAGAAAACAATCAAGATTGCGTGATTTCCCCGGGAAAGACTCGTATATTACGTATTAGACATTTAGGTTTAAGAGAGTTTGTATTTCTTAAGAGGCAAGGAACTTTCGTAGTTACTTATAATTAGTCGAGCACCGAAACGAATGTGTCTCGGACACGTTACATCACAGAGGTTACATATGAGATTATATTACCCTATCCGTGAAGATGCGCGCAACCTCTTTTCATTTCTTCATCAAATCCCTAAAATTAATTAGTATTAATTGAAACTCGCGGGCTGAGTCTTATATATTTTTATTTCAGTCGCGCTTCCTATATTTCCCTTAACACCTTCGTTGCCGTGTTTCCTTTTTATGAAATTCGAGTTTACATTCTAGATACAGCCTCTAGAAATCTCTACCCAGATCCGGATTGCGGTCGATTTTTGGGAATATAATATTGCCTTGAACAAACTGCAAACCGGACTAGATTAAATACCTGGATATAAACTTGAAGGTGCTACATGGACACGTTTCCATCGAGTAAATGAAACAAAATAGTAAGCCCTGCAGAATTAAGCCCTCTTCACAATCTCACACACTCGTCTAATGATGTGTGTGGGTTCAAGCATTGTATATACCGGATCAAGGATTCACGTGTACACTTCGTAGCTAACTCTAATATTAGCCTAGAGATTCGTGTTTGCTTATTAGTTCTTGATGAGCTCAGCTGAGATGGTCGCATCTCGCAAAATTACTAAGCGAACTGCACGCGATTATTCCACAACTCTTGCTGGAATGAATCTGCGAGCTTCCCGTACATTTTCATCAGGTCATAAGCCTTCCCCCTGTCCTCTTCGGAACTCCAGTGGAGCATCAGGGGACCTTGGACGCATTGCTGAAGCTTTGTGGATACTAATTCCAAACTAAAGTCAACAGTTTCAGTCACGAACCGCAACTTGCTTGATGGTATAGAAACTATTTGGAAAGAGCCGCATGTAATAATACTTTATGCTGGAGCATTTAGAGAAACGAATTTGAGAAGTTTTAATGGCTTGGAGATTGACTGTAATTGAAGGCATCCTATTATTTTTTTATTTATTCAAAAATTAGGGTGCTTTCACACTGAAAATTGCAAATTCGATTTGACTGCTTATATTTTTTAATGCTTTGACGATTGGATGTACTTTCAAACATGAATTAAAAATTTTTATAAATTAGTTTGATAAAGTAATGCGTTCATAAGTCTTAAAAGAAGGAGGGAGGTCATGACACCTTTCTGAGTGAGTTTAGTTCCGAGGAGAGATAGCGACGTTTATTCTTGCCCTTAGTTTGTAAATAATTATAATCGCGTGCCATCCGAGGCACTTTGATTTTTCGGCGTTCGGTAGAACTTTCGCCCGCGCAGAGCGCTTTTCTCGAGCGATCGAGGATACCATTCATCGTATATAATGTCTATATTCTAGGAATTTAATTCTTAAGTTCTGTACAAAGCGTTCTCCATATGGATCAACATAAGACGATTTAATTTTGTACTTCGTCGATAGTTACGATGCGAAACTTTTAGCGGAAGAAAGCAAGAGAATGAAAGTGCAGGATGAATGGAAATTTAGAGTATAAGAGTAACACAATAATTGGTAAACTAATCCTTGAGTATGTACTTATTATGAGCTTCAAAAAGTATTGAATAGTATTATGACTTAAGGTAAGAATCAACTTTTATTTAAGGATCTTTACCAGATTGTCAGGACCAGCAGCAAAAACTCAACTCCCAATTGTGATGAGATGAGATTTTTCTCTGAAAAATGGGAGTCTCAGACGTACTCGTAGTCCTTTTGGCATATGGGAATGTAGTTTGTGGGTAATTTTAATTTTCATGCGACTTAAAAGTATCTCCTTATTACATGCTGTACATAGAAATATCGCTCGAATCGATTACGGACAACGTCTCACCCTCCCATTTCGGTGTAATTTTGAAACGAATTTTTGCGATAATCTTTCATGACCGACTGAAAAATTCACTGACTGAAAATAGGAACAACATTTATGAGCATTGATCAGCATTTTAAAGTACTTGGAAATACTCAATGTGAATTTCATTAAATTAGAAGAATGAAAAGGACATAAATCTCACTTGTATACATACAGTCACGTAAACTCTAAAGGAATACGTAAGAAGGCCTGAGAAAGCTCTAAGTGCAAAGATAGATGACGGATTTGGTCGGCTGACTTTTTTAGGAGAGATTTAATCCTACTTGAGAATTTTCCACCATGTCAGGTGAGCAAATCCGCCTTCTGGATTATAATAAAGTAATAAGAAAGACAGATCTTTGGCTCGAAGCTCAACGTTTGGATGCGACGGACACTATTACATTATCATAAATTTTAGTGACCTGTAAATCAAGAAAGAAAACATTTCCATCGATTGTCCTTCGTAGTTGAATGTCGAGCTTTCTGGAGTTCAGCGTGATTACAGAAAGCAATCTAAGGTGAACCCTAATGTTGTTAGACTTATTATTTATAAGATTACTAAATACTGTATGTTATTTCCTGAGCGGTTGGCGTAGCGGAAAAGACCAGTATCGATCGCTGAATCTGAGTATTCAAGCGTATAAATATTTTCTATTCTAAATTATCTGCAACTGATATGTCTAGTTTAAAATTTTAAATAATTATTTTTAAAAAAATGACCATGGCTTTTTTTATAAATTTCATTTTAAAAAATCGATTTTTCGCAGCGCCAATCGAAAACAAGTTAGGCTAGTTCGGTTAGTGTGCGGGGTATGTTCAACATGATATAAAAATGGATTATTGCCGTAAGAATAAATACGTTATTACGATAAAGATGAAAGAATATAGCTGATAACGACTTATTAAATATATCATTAGGACTAGCCGTCGATTATATTTATAGATTTTGTTGAATAGACCTCGTTTTGGATACTTGATACACTTTATTTTATACTTCTTCATCCCTATGGTTACAATACATTTCATATTGATTAAGTCCTCGTGGATCGTTTCTCTCTGTTCACTTTCCCTTCATTTCGATTCAACTTTTCTTTTGTCACCTCATCCTCATCTTCATCTTAGGTACAATGGGAAGTCCAGACGTTACGATTAAGAATATTATTTCTCGAATAGACAATGGGAACGTCTGGGTCTCGCCTTGTTCGTACCAAATCGGCAGAGCGATTTCGCATTACTAATAATTCACACCGTGGCACTCTTTCTCTTCCTTTTCCATCGAATAACCGTGATTCGTGGAACCCGAAGGATCTGTCCTTCGTGCACGGGAATTCAATTTGTTCGATCGCAAAGGATGTCTCACCTTGCTCAAAGAAGCTTCCATCGAAATGCAACGCATCCTTGTCACTGCGTTTTAATGTACGCGCCTTGTTGGAAATAAATCTTGGACGAATCGCGAAATTGTCACTGACCAAGGACAACTAATCGCACACATATCGCGATGATTAAAATAAATAGATAACGAATTTTCAAGTAGAGATCGTTGGAAGATTTAAATAGAAATTGAATATGTAAATTGAGAAGTTCCTTCAGTGGAATATGATGGAGAGAGTTAAGATTATTTATTCCAGTTTTATTTTCCTGTATTGAGATGACTTTTGGAAATTTTTAAAGCCACCCTCTGGTTCCACGCTCACGATTATTTTATTTATTCATTATTATATAAGCGTAACTACGTTTACGTTTTAAATTTACATTTAAATTTACATTTAGAGTTACAATCTTATTGTCGCGTCGACTTCAATGATCTCACGAGTATTTTTTTTAAACATCATGCATTATGAGACCCCTTTAGATATTCATCTACTATCTAAACATCCAATCGCTATTTTTATCAAAAAAAAAAAACATGTTAAAAATCTTTAATAGTTATCCATTGTTCACTATTGCTATAATAAAGTTTTGCTTTAATAATTGACTTTTCCGCATTTCATTTTTGTCAGGAACCTCTCCTATTTTTCTTAAATTAAGATACATTTTTTTTAAATCAGGTAAGGTAATCATTTTGACGAATGTATCACCAAAGTTTCCGACGAAGGTAAGTTCTTCAAGTACTATAAGATAATGACAGCTTGACCTCAGGTTGTAGACCTTTAGTCGTCAGATTCAAATGTCATATGCGAAGACACTCTTTGCATAGTTGTTATACCCTCAATATTCTGAATCGACTAAGACTCGCGTCATTTTCTACGTCACAATAACTTCGTCATAGGAAAGTTAGGGTCGTTGCTCTATATCTGAAGAGACAATTGTGGACATAGTGAGATTCAATCGTTAAATGAACGGTTAGGCCAAGTTATAGGTTTCCACTTTTGACTCCGACCCCTTTTGATTTGGCCGAAACTTTTTTATCTTTTTCTACCCTATCGAAAACATTTCTCAGAATTAAAAAAAATTTTTTTTTTTTAGATATTTTGATGCATTTTAGGGAATTTTAAAGGATTTCATGGAATTTATTGAGATTTTTCGGGATTTTAAATATTTTAATGGAATTTTAAGGAATTTAAAGGTGTTTCTAGGAATTTCAAGAGATTTTTTTAGAAAAATTAAAAGATTTTGAAGTTTTTCGTGGAATTTAAAGAATTTCAAATGATTTTGAGGAATTTTAAAAGATTCCGTAGAATTTTAGGGGATTTAAAGAGATTTCATTCGAGTTTTAAAAGAGTTGGTGATATTATTCGACATTTTTTAAAAATTTCAATAGCATTATTATTGAAAATTTATTCGCATTTTTAAAACTTTTCTGTCAGGGAAATTCGTCTGAAAGTCAGGGAAATTGAAAAATTGAATCTTGTGGCCACCCTTATGTTGTGGCCGCTTATCAATCGCTTGCAATAAATAATTTTCATCTTTAGGGAAGATTTAAATTATTTAAGCTTTAAGGAGAAGTTTCCTTCTCTATTTCAAGAAAATACTTAAATTTAATTAAGGTAATATAGAGAAGTTAACACACATCAAGTGAAGCCGTTGGATTGCATTAGCTCAGAGTACATTCATCTTAATAGAATTCTCTTAAAAGGCCTCCCTCTTGATTTTATTTGGGAAGAGGCCTTTATGTTTTCTGCGAGTGCTACCACGATGTTACTTAAAATGATTGCTTTCTCTGATTGTGAACCTTCCCAGACCTTGATTTCTCTTTACTCGACTCAAGGGGGAAATTTTAGGTACAGTTTGAATCCATCTCAAATTTTAGGCTCAGAATTAATAATTATCTGCATTAAAATTCAAATTGAAATACAATGAAATGAGCCTATCGCTTTTTTTGAAACTTGTTATTTATTCTTATTTTACTTTCAATTTTTGTTTGATTTTTCTTTCACCCAAGTTCTTGCTTCAAAGACGGAAACGAGGAAACTTCACAAGGCACGTACGAAGGAAGAATCTGCAAGTTACCTCGGCCCAGACTGTAATTCCACATTCACAGGGTGTATATAGTTAATTAAATGGGAGTGGCCAACTCCATTAAAACTTCGGTCGTTTCGGCGATTTTATCGAGATTTGATAGCTTTCGAATAACTGAAATATCCATAAAGGGTGGCACCATCGGGCCTTGAAGATGGTTGCAAATGTACAGTTATTGCGAAAAATTGCACGCCACTAAAGAGCTTTGAATTTTTTTCTCAATTTCCTTGAAATCCCTCAAATTCTCTAAAATTTCTCACAATTTCACAAATTTGAAGGGATTTCAAGAGATTTTTATGACTTTTAAAATATTATATGGGATTTAAAGGATTTTAAAGTTTGTCTGGGATTTTTAAGAATTCTAAGAGATTTTAAGGGATTTAAGAAATTTTTACGAGATTTCACGGATTTCAAGAGATTTTTGCGAATTTTAACTTTTATTTCAAGAGATTCATGATTTTAATGGTTTTTGTGGATTTTTAAGGGAGTTCAAGAGGTTTCTGGGTATTTTAAGAAAACGAATTTTAATAAGGGATTTCAAAGGTTTTCGTGAAATTTTTTTTCGCCATTAGTTTGTTTTTCTTCTTTCAACTTTAAGTCATTCAAAAGCCAATCAGGTTTGCAAGAACAATGTATGCGAGATTTTCGAGACATTTCGTTACACCACTTTTTTATGATAGAATTATCTGCATTTCTGCATATTAATAAGTGACTTTTCTTTTTTTATACATAATATTTAACTCCGCAATGCATAATAGGATGCGTTGTTCCATCATTGCCGTATGGAACAATTTATCACTTAGTTCCACAAATTTTTGTATCAAGTGACATAGATGTATCCTTATGAAATTATGAATAATTCATTTTGATTAAAAGTTTGCTCACTAGCAGCTAATTATATTATTCCTGAAAGTTGATAAATTTTGAGCCAAATTTAATTAGAAATTAAATGAAATTTCTCATGAGAAACACCGATAATAATAAAACAAGCTATAAACTTAAAAAAGTGTTATATGCAATTTCCCAATTTCCTTTTGTGACTAAAAATGTTCAATCATCATACTCAGAAACCTTTTCTCTTACGTTTTTCTCCAATAAGTGTGACCTATCTACTCCATAAAGTGAGCCAGACACGCTTTCAACGAGAATACAACAGGGCCAGGGTGTAAAGAAATTAAGGATATGCCAACGAGTATGTCGCGCTAATTAAATTTCCGCTTTTACCTCGTTTAACATCCCTTTTGCCTCTTTTGCCTCTTATACTTCGACGCGAGCTAACTATAGAAGAACAAGTTATAAAAGAGTGACTTTTTTGTTGGGTGTGTTTAAGCTTTTTCGATTCTCAATTCTTCTCTACAAGTCTTTTCTCTTCCAATCTATTATGCTGAGCCTTTTTTTTATATTTTATCTGTTCTTGTTTTCTTTTTATTTTAGTTTTTTACTCTTTATCATTTTAAAATTCAACACTTGATCTAAAGTAGTGGATCCTAACGCGATGATAGTGCTGCACTCAACGTCCTGATAATGCTTTACTTGCATTATGGAAAACAGTTCGTTAAAACCGCATTAACCGCTCTGACGCTCAACTAGGCTCATCTCTAAACTTGACGTTACTCAAGTAAATCGTGTTTCCACGATCTGATGCACCGCATTACTACTTGTGCTTGAGTTGAGTCTCGAAACAACAAATTTATAGTTTGCTGTTTAAAGGAAAGGTAAATAATTTACGCTTTGAAGACACTTTTTTTTATCATTTCAAATGTTATTAAACTAGACATAGACTTAACACATGAATCATTTTTTAATTATGAATAACGTTTAGCCAATCTGGTTTGCAACAACAATGTATGCAAGATTTTCGAGACATTTCGTTACACAACTTTTTGAAGATAGGAAAATATAAATAACCTTAGATAAGGATTGCTCTAATACATAAAAGCTTTTTAAATCTAAATAACATTTTATTGCGCTAATATTTACATCGCTTTCGCATCGCTTACATAATTATTAATTTGGAACGGACATAAAAAGGTGTAAAGTTTTTGCTTTCTTGAATATCAGAGACCTGCTACTTAAGATACTAAAACAAATGCTACAACTTTAGCCATTTCTGACTGAAAACAAGTTCATTAGTGCCAGGAATTTCCAGTTCTTTTTTATATGTGAGATTACCAAAATTGAAGAAATCTTGTTTTTATTTAGCATATTTCTGCAGGTTTTCCCCATAGGAAGATAAAGGTCAACCTGTTCTCATTAGAGATCTAAAATTTACGACGAAATCTAGAAAAGTATGATAGGTAAAAACCTTGACTAACAAGTTTAGGGTTCACTATGCGCGTAATTTGTGTAATTATTAAGTGTAGTAATTTCCCAAGTAGAAGCGACGACTTCGATACGAAATTTTTACCGACATTTTATAACTGGAGTGAGATAATTATAATCAATTTCAGAATAAAGTGACCTTCAAACAGGTTAACCAACTTCGTTAAGGATGGGGGTATTTATTTTTTCATCGCAAATTTTAGTTACCTTGTTCCATTTTCTAAAGATTACTTGCTGATGGTTCAGTATATAAAGAGGTACGCAGCCACCAGAATCAGCAGAAAGCAACTTCTTTTCAGTCAACAATGTCTGGATTCGTAGCATTTACTTTAGCGGTTTCCATAACAGGTTAGTCTCTACAATTCAATTATTTTTCAAACAATGTAATTATTAACTCTATATTTTCAAACATTTCGTAAGATTTTCTATAATTTTATGATTCCAATTTGAAAATTGTTTAATCTCTTAAGCGTATGAAGTTTGAAAAAGCTTCAAATATGTACTGTGTATAATATTTAATGAGAGCTGGGTAACTATTACAAATGAATTCATTTCAAATAGGTATTTTAAATGCAAAATACCATTTTCTATTTCGTATTTTAAATAGGAATCTTTTAAAAATATAAAAATCTCTTAAGATCTTTCAAAATTCCACGACAAACTTTTAAATATTTCTTGAAATTCCTAGAAACGCCTTTAAATTCT
>JAUESH010000008.1:1897940-1909560 GCA_032275165.1 Synergus magnus | reverse complement strand
CTGATTCAAATTTAGAGAGCAGGTTTGAAAGAACAATGTATGCGAGATTTTAGAAACATTTCGTTACATCACTTTTTTGAAGAGGAATTTAAAGAGCTTTCTAGGAATTTTGAGAGATTTTGACGATTTTTAAAGAAATCCATCAAAATTTTAAGAGCTTTTTATGAATTCTAAGATTCTAAGATTCTAAGATTTTGCTGGTTTTTACAAGATTTTATGAAATTTTTAAGCTTTTCCTGGAATTTGATGAGATTTATAACAATTTAAATGGATTTTAAAGGAATTTGATCGGATTTCGAGAGATTTTATTCATTTTATTGGGGGATTTCAAAAGATTTTGTGATTTTCAAAAGATTTTTTTAGAATTTAAAAGGATTTCGAAGGTTGTCGTAAAATTTTAAGGGTGTTAAAGGATTTCAAGAGGTATCTAGGAGTTTTAAGAAATTTTAACGTATTTTAATGAATTTCGAAGGTTTTCGTCAAATGCTAAGAGCAACACCAAACAAGTGATTTTTGAGATTTCAAAAGATTGAATAAATTTCACAGTGTTTTGAGAATTGTACAGAATTTGATAAGTTTAAAAAAAAACAAATGATTTTCCAAGTTTCAAAAGGATTAAGAAATATTTAATATATTTTAGTAAACTTCAGGGAGTTTAAAAAAATTTCCAATTAATTCGAGGTATATTGAAACTCTTTGAAATAAACTCTTTACCCCAAAAAACCTTAAAATTTCCTTTGAATCCGTGTTTTTATTATTCGCCGAATTCGTTAAACATCTCTTAGAATACCTTAAAATTTTTTTGACACCCTAGAAATTTTTGGAAATACTCTAAAATCTTTTGTAATATTTTGAAAATCGTTCGAACTCCATGAATCTTCTTGAATTTTTCTTTTTACTTCCTTAAAATTCTTTGAAAGCTCCTAAAATCTTTAGAAATTCTTTATAATCCCTAAAAATACATAATTTCTATTTATTCTCTCTAAATTGTTAAATATTTCCTAGAATCCGTTGACATACCCCAAAATTATTAAAAATCTTCTTAAACTCACAGAATTCCCATTAAATCATTTAAAAATTTTTTATAATTCATGGAAAATCTCAGAAATCCTTTAAAATATTTACGAATCCTTTGAAATCCCGAAAAATGCGTAAAATTTATTTTTAATACCTCGGAAAAGACATAAATCTTTTATTACCAGACAGACGCTCCCAATATATTCCCTATTATTTCCAAAAATGTTAAATTACTTAATATTTAAAGAAAATAAAATAAAATTCGTAGTTACTGTTCAAATAATAGATCCTAATGCATATAATTGCTTCCTCGTTCCGTAATTTGTGTCCTCAGAATTGATACCATACCCTTAAGCGAGTGGAATCATAGAAGCTTCAATATGGACAGAGTGAATGATTGAATCGTTCATACTTTATTATTATTATTATTAATTGCGGATTGCATCCAGGAAATTAAAAATGTCCTCACATGATTTTGCTGCCTCACAAATATTTAATAATGGAGTTTTCAAGTCATTTCCAAAAAATATGTAGTCAATGAGCACATTTCGTTCCACGTGAACCTTTTTAAGCTATTCGAATTTTCAATTTTGGTACTGGAGGAGCTCTTCTACGGCTTTCGTTCGAGACTTGATTCGCATTCACGCAAACTAACGAAATTACCGTTTCCACATTGAATAGAAACGGACCCGTAACTGAATTTCTCCTTTAGAGGTACTCTTGCGCCGGATAATGTGTGGAGCTGGTTTGTGCCGCGGCACCGGAGTCAAACGTGAAATTTTGGACAAAGTTTGCACATAATAGTGGTTACAAATATGATTAAAAGGTGGACGTTCGATCTACTACTGGCAAAGGGTCTTCCCAAAGTCTCCACAATTTGTCGGATGCGAAAGGATCATGATAATGTTAAACTATAAATTGCAGCCTTGAATTTTAAATAAATTTTAAGCAGCAAAGAAATATCGAAAGAAAAATATAAAACTGTGTATACGAATGTCTATTTGTTTTTGTTTTTTTCTCTTTCAATATATGTTTCGCTTGTATCTGAGGTATCCTATTCTATCTATTATCAATAGAAATAAAAAGTGCGCTCTTTTTATCTCTCTAGGAGAAAATCCTCTCTATTCTGTTTTATTCTATACTATGGAAATATTTTAGAAAAATTTGATACAATTTTTTAATTTCATTGATGAATTAAAACTCTATATTTCTTTTTTTCTATCTGCTATGTTATTTACACATAAATAATTTGATACTCGTTGAAAACATTGATGCAGAAATGGAATATCCATACTTTAAACGTTATTTTTATTAATTACGCTTTCACAACCTATCGAGGTAAAAATAATTAATCAATTTGCCAATAAAGCGGAACTCGGACAAGGAAGCAGGCAGATAGTGAAGATAGTGGGAAAATATCCGGTCCAATAATAGGACTGTTGGAGTACAGAACAAAGGCAAGTGTGCAGCACTTCCTGTGTGCCTGAAATTGGTAATTGACCATAAATGTACATGATACTATTAGAAGAATACTCAGAGAGACGATCGCAATTAAATAATATTCTTTCAACACAACACTTTAACATGTTTATGTACGGTCATTTCTTTTTTTAACATGAGCCAACGATTTCAAATGAAAATCGAGTTGGTGCTAAATTGAAAATTAAATTAAGGGACGTCGAATACGAGCGACTAAAAGCGTACAAACACCGAGTCACAGAAAAAATACATGTATTCACGTCAGAGATTTTTTCAATAATTATAAAAAGACTGAGTACACATTCTGGCTGACTACACATTGATCTGTACTACTGACTTGATTAGTTTGAGTCTTATTTATGAGATGAGAACGAAATTCGAAGATGTTTTAACCGTTTTTTTAAGGCTCCCTTTTTATGCCTCATTCTTCGCCGCCTTTTATGTTTTCTTCTTTCTGTTATCTGGACGCAAACTATCTTTCCCGTCTTTCAGCTTTTATTGCCGTACGCGCTGTGAAAACTCTTTGCAATAATCCTGCAGATTTTCACTTTCTAAAGTGGGACTATAACTTTTGTGATCAATGCCTGAATGCCTCCAAGCTCTCATACATATTGCTCACCCCGAGGGATGATTGTTCCATGATAAGATGGTTGCAAGAAAAATAAAATATAAACAAAGAAATGAATAAACACTTTATAAACTGCACGAGGATATAAAAGGCAACATTTTATGTGACCGCCTCGGGGATTTAAGCTTTCAACGTGATATTTTCATTACTTTTCATTTTCGCATGCCATTAGTTTGGTGCGCTTAGAATTCTTAAAAGCGCGGATCAAAAAGTAAGCCTCGCTTTTACGCCACAAAGCTCGAGTACTGGCGAGTACAATACAAGCAAACCTGCATTAACGTTCGCATGCATTACGAACTCGACGAGAGTTTACTTGAAGCTTTTCGTACTCAGGTAACACCCACCATGAGCTTAGAGTTTTATAGATCGCTGTTCGTTCTGTTGGACAAACTCAACCATTAGTGACTACGTATTTCCAAACAAGCAATAACGAACAAAACTAAAACTGCCGCGGTTTCGTCCAAACTCTCGTTTGTCTGTACCTATTACCTACTCTTGAAACTCCTCAAACTCACTAGGAGAACTCGGAATCTCTTACTTTAACTAACTATCTAGTATCTATACTCTTCACATAATGTTCCGAGTTGAGGATCCTACAAAAACGAGTACGCATGCATTTCTAGATGTAAAGCAAAAAGTTGAGCTTGTGTACTTTTCTAAGTCGATCAACTCTCCTATCCCTGAAGTTGGACGATAAACTTCAAACAGTGAGAACCGCTCTCTAGCTCTGTATGACTTCATCTTGTAACTTCGGAACTTAAGAACTTAAGAAAAGTTTAGAACTTTGCAAATTATTCAAGAAGTTTTATCTTCCTGAAGTATTTCCTCTACGGAAGTATTGACATGAAAATTGATGCTGATCATACATATTTCGCGAAGTTAGATAGCTTCTCATGTTAAGGTGGGGAAATACCAAAAGGCTTGTAGATATGATTATCTTGATTATGATTATATTATATACAAAATATATATGATTATATTATATACAAAATATTTAGTGTAATATTTAGTGTAAACATACAAAATTCTTAACTTGTTACAACAACCCATAAACTGTGTTCTAATTAGCATATTGCTTCTCCATAAACTTCATACGTTACAGAGATATTCCTGATAGCAATATTCCATCCATAATGAATTCCCGATTCAATATTGTGTGGTTCTGAATTAATATTAGTGATACTCGCATATAATAAATGGGTCGCATGTCTGAAATAGTCATGTTGAATGCTCCAAATCTATAGTATCTGATAAAAAAAGATTCAAGTTCGTAGGCAAAGAAAGTCGGAAATGGAAATTCTCTATCCGGTGATGATTATAATTTTCTGCATATAATCGAAACCACTTTATCGTCCGTGAAAACGTTCAAGATCGAACGTACAATGAGACCAATTTCATTAAAAACCTTTTTTTCGTTCTTGACAAGAGTACTTGAAAATCGTGGATTAGCTCGCAGTACTTGGGTCAATACTTTTACCAATTTCCAATTTTATTTCATTGAATATTTACCAATATTTACTTCAAAACAGGAGAATACAATCCGGGAATGAAATGAGATTTTGAAAATGTGGTTTCTAAGGTACTGAACTTTCAGTTCTTGAAATGAAAAGCACGGTACTTTATATTGACTTCGAGAAGATACTCGGTTTCATTTGGAACCTTTGGGATAAAAATCGAAAAATTTTAAGCTTTAAGTCAATTATGCTATGTACGTCGAACTCTCTAATTGCTTAATAATGAATACCAATTACGAGACCGTCTTTTTTTAATATACCCGATTTTCCAACAACCTTTTCCAACTCCATTTTCTTAACTGCTTTTCCCACCCTCTTTTCCAATATCTTTTTTCAATTACATTCTCCCATTCCCTTGCCCCACAGCCTTTTATAACATCCTCTTCGAAATCCCTTTTTTTATTCTCTCCTCCAATCAATTTTATCCCAACCCCTTTTCCAACTCTCTTTTCCAACTCTCTTTTCCAACCCGCTTTTTCTACTCCCTTCCCCCACCATCATTTTCAATCTTATGTTCCAAATACCTTTTATAAATATTTTATCCAAATCCCTTTACGAAATCCCTTTTCTCACTTTCCTCTTTAATCAATTTTGTTCCACTCCCTGTTCCAAACCTCTTCTCCCAACCCTTTTCCGTTACCTTTTTTTATGCCCCATTTTCCAAACTTCTTTTTCCATCCACTTTTCTAACTCTCTTTTCCGACGCTCTTTTCCAACAATCTTTTGCCACCCTCTTCTCCAATTCACTTTTCCAACTCTCTTTTCCATCCCCCTTTTTTAAACCCTTTTTCCCAACTTCTTTTCCAATTGTTTTTGTCAAACTCCTTTTCCAACCTTCTTTGCCAAATCCGTTTTTCCCACCCCCATTTTCAATCTTATGTCCCAAATACCTTTTCTAAATATTTCATCTAAATCCCTTTACGAAATCCCTTTTCCAATACCTTTCCATAATGAAAAATAAGAATCTATTTTTTTTTAATTCCATAAACTGGCGTATATCTCTGTTGCTTATTTAGCAAAAATGTTTTTCCTGATCCCTGGATTTTCTCTTTTAAAGTAGCTTTAAAAAATGCCCTAGACATTTTTTGGTAATGTCCCTTATATACAATTTGACAAGATACAGCAAAACTAATTCAAGAAAATTATTCTGCAGTAGAAGTTCTTTCCTGCGGCTTTCAAGTAATGCTTCCTTATTTTCCTTCTTGTCCTTCCATTTTTTTTCTTACATCATAATTTATTTAATTTTCATCTTATAATAAGCCGCGTCTCAAGATCCTTTGACGTCTTCCTGTCTTTCTGAAAATTCTCTAATCTTCTAAGGGCATATGTTACTTACCGTAAAAGAAAATTCAGTTTCACCAACTTTATTTTCGCAATAATAAATATTTTTCTCTAAACTAGGCAATCTACTTCCATCTGCACGAAACGGAAGTAGAGTGCCGAGTTTTAGCTAAATATATTTTTCATTGAGAACGTAAAGTTTGAAAAGTAAATTTGATCTAGTGATGCACAAGGCAAGAATTTTTCGATTCTAGATTGTCAACTCTTGAAAATTTGAAACTTTTGAACCCCTTGAAATTGTCAAGAAAAGTCGAGATCAAACGAGCTAGATTCTTGACTTTTTCGAACCATCAAACACAAATTTTTGTTTTACGTATACATATAAGAAGAAGAAAATAAAATTCAAAACAGCAGCAGACACTTTCTTACTAATTCAAATGGTTCGAAGTCGTTTACTATAAATTAGTAAAAAATTACAAATTCCATTAGTAACAAGGACCAACTAAATGAATTTGTAACTTCCTACTAAATGAATTAGTAACACTACTCATTGAAATATCTTAAAAATTTTTAGATCTCTTAAAATTTCACAAAATCTTTTAAAAGTCATAAGAATCTTTTTAAATTCCTTAAAATTCCGTGAGGAACTTTAAAATCACTTAAAGTTCGTCAAAATCCCTTAAAATTTGTCAAAATCTCTAAAATTCCTAAAAAATCTCATGAAATTTCTTAAACTTTCTTGAAATCTTTTGAAAATCATAAAATTATTTTAGAATCCCTTAATAAAATTTCATTAAAGACTTCAAAATTCTACAAAATTCATTAAAATCTCATAGAATAACGGAAAATTCTTTATAATACTACGAAATCTTTGGAAATCTTCTAGAATCTGTTAAAAAAAACTATAAAAACTAAATAATATGACAAAAATAAGATAGTTATTTATATAAAAATTTTAACATTACTGATGTTCGAATAGATTAGTAAGTTCTTTTTACTAATTCACTTTCGTAATAGGTGACTTAAAAATTTCATGGAGTAGAAAGTGAAGAAATTACTAATTCAATAGTCAAATGTAAGGCTACTAATTCAATTAGTCAAATTCTTACTAATTCAGATTGAGAGAGCAAGAAAAGATTAATATTTTTTCTTGACAGTCGATAAAAAATATCGATCTCGTGTTTTTCTTGTTAAATATCGCTCGAATGCATCACTAATTTGATCTTATGATAATTACCACATGCCCTTAAGCCCACTCTAAATCTTTAAAAAAAAATCTACAAAATTTTATCTAAAGGGCAAAGGCCCTAAAAAATATCAAGGAATTTTATCTTTTCATATTTTTCTGCACGTGTTCACCCATTCACAGTGTTTTTCTTCCCTGCTGTGGCGATTACCTCCCTTGAATTTCGCAAACATTTTTTTGCGATCGAGACATGACTAACAAGCTCTGTTTTTTTTTCTATTTAGAGAGGAAGGTTTGGTACGACAGTGCAGCTCGTGGAATCGAGGCTCGACTTCGTGCAGCCGCAAGTGCAAGTGGCAGCGGGTCAACACCGCCCGTTGGTGTTGCACGTGGTGTTGTGCTTTTTGTGGGAGATGGCATGGGCATGAGCACTCTCACAGCATCACGTATACTTTCGGGTCAGCGCCATGGAGGCACCGGCGAGGAAGCTCAACTTGTCTGGGACACTTTCCCAGCAGTTGCCCTGGCGAGGGTGAGTTTTCTTTTGCCCTTTAATCCAACTTGTTTCCTCTTATCTGATCATCGACAAGGAGGCGAAGAAGATCTACCGTTCTTATTTTTACGAGAAAAAATAAGGACAATTATATCCGCTTTAGTTAGAGCGATTAGAAATAATTAACCCTCATCAGTCCTTAGTGTTAAATTAACACTATTTTCAACTTTACCGCACAATTATTCTATTTGAATACTTGAAGAAAGGCGAATATTTTTCTACACAAAAATATTCGAATCAACATAAAAAAAGTTCTTCAATTTTGAATTAATATTTCTTCATTGATTCCATATGAAAAAAATTTACACTATCTTTAATTTACTTCAGTGTCAATTTGACACTAAAGGGGCTAATTAAGGTGGCGAAATGAGGGACTGATGAGGGTTAACTGAATTTAAAAATTGCTCGCAAGAAAAGGAAAGCCGTGTGTGAAACACAAATAAATGATCATGATTTCAGCGGACTTGACATATGACCGCAACAGTCGTAATTTGTATGGCACTAGCTAGAGAAGTGACATTTGGCTGGATAATAATTAATTGAATTTAGTTTAGCTCTTGTGAATAATTGATGACAGCGAGTTATGAAAGTGGCATCAATCATTCACCTTCGAATTGAGTTTCAAAACCCAATCGATTTCGTATCATCGTTTTGATGGAATTGACACAAAGAGCATTAGATAATTGTTTGAAGGGCATAGTAGCGTTGTTAGCGTATCAATATTTACCTTTTTGACAATATTGCAAATATGAGAAACATATTATACTGTATTAAAATTAAATGCTTACTTAATTCACTGGAATGAAAATTTCGCCATTTATATCTATGATAAAAACATATTATTTAAAGCATCGAGCAAATGCTCCGAATGACCTCCGCTTATTAATATTTCAGATCCGTATTATGTATATGACTCAATAATATCCACAGCGGCGGCTGTATGTTTGGGAAGTATTTGATTTCCGATTTTTGTATAATACACAGCTTTCCTTTTTTAATATCCGCTCGTTCCGGATATTATTTGTGATATAAAAACCAAGAATGATAATATGCATTAACGTTACTACAGAGGTATTAATTTTTATAAATTCTTGGAAAAAGTCAACTGAATACAAGCACTGAATAAGAAATTTCAGTGCAAAGAGCACAATCGGCAGTAGTTAAGAAAGAAATGCTGAAAATCTCTCGAAGTTTTAGTTTTGAATAATAGATTTAGCTGAGTGTTCGATTTAATGTTTAACTTCTCGAATTGGATTAATGCCAACAACTTTTCTACTGAGACTACCATTATTGTGAAGAATGCATAAAACTTTTATCACTTCTTTGATGCATTCATAAATGCTGCATACATGACAAATTAATTGGTTTAGACAAAGTTTGAAACGGTTTTTTGAATTATTCTGCACACAAAATAGGTATAGCGAGATAATAGCCTGGTTTGGTTCCACCACAAATGCTAATATGGTCGCATGTGGAAAAGCGGAAAATTGACATAAATGGAACGGCAGCAAACAAAATTTGTTTTCACGGTTACTCTGCTTCATACGTACGCTAATGAAATCACTTGAAAAATCTCTGCTTTTGAAAGCATTTCTCCTGTTACCGGATGTCGCCATGAGAAATTCAGTAAAAATTCATTTCGGTTATAAAAGCATCCTCATGGCAGACTCCGCTTGGCGGTGCAACTTGAGGAGCGAGCTTTTCTTATTAAATATCAGCCATCGTTCTCTTTTGTTGGCTGCCCTCTCCCAAATTCGCATACATTATGTAACAAAGTCTGCCGTTAGATAGATAATATAGGGACGACTTTGGATTGCTGGCAGACGGCAGCCATAAAATTGAATGGTTCAACTGCTTTAAATTCATGAATTCGTCACCTTGCCTTGACGTGACTCTCCTGCGAAGTTGAAAATCCTCGCCGTTTTGACATTAAAGAGATTATGACTAAAATAATAAGAGGATAATAAAATGTTGATTTAATCACGGAAAACTAATGTGCTTAACCGAAGGCTTAAAGCTTCTGGGAATTTTAAGAGGTTTTCACGAATTTTAAGGAACTTTAAGGAATTTTTAATATTTTTATAAAATTTCCAGGAATTTTGAAAGAATTCAAGAGATTTTAATAATTTTTAAAATATTTTTGGGAATTTTTTGAAATTTTATGAAATTTTAAATAATTTAAAGGGATTTTCTAATAATTTTAATGGATTTTAAAGGACGTAAAGGGATTTTAGATGTTATGGCAGAATTCAAGGATTTTGAAAAAGTTTCTGGGAATTTTAAAAGATTTCAACGAATTTTAAGCGATTTCGAAGATTTCCGTGAAATTTTAAGTGATTTCAAAAGGTTTCTGGGTGTTTTAAGAGATTTTAAGGGATTTATAATCTTATGAAGTTTCGAGGAATTTTAAGATATTTCAAAATGTTTCAGAGAATATAAAGGGACTTTAAGGAATTTTAAATGTTTGTAAGGGACGTAAAGGGATTTTAAATGTTATCGTAGAATTTTAAAGAATTTCAAGAAGTTTCTAGGAATTTTAAGAGATTTTCTCAAATTTGAACGGATTTCAAAAGATTTTTATAACTTAAAATATTTGATGGGATTTAAAGGATTTTAAAGTTTGTCAGAGATTTTTAAGAACGACTTATGTTACGTTTTAGATAAGAAACTATTAAATTTTCACTTGCTAAATAAATTTTTTTTAGAGAAGTTTAACTTCACTATATGTTGGAGGAGGTTTTTTATTCTATGGCGATAAAATTTTACCATTGATATGTAAAACGTGTTTGAAAGAAGGGAACACAGAGTAAAATGCATTTTTCAGTAAATTTTAATTTATTTGATGGAAAAGCTGAGTGCCTAGATCGTGCACAGATATCTCTTTTTTACATACATGTGTCCAAATGCACTTTATCGAGAACGTGGTAATCGCGTATTCCTATTGAAATAAAAATTAAATCGTTAAAGTGACACACGGATGTGCGTTTTAGCTGAAAAACGCTTAAACCAAAATTATTTTGGAAAGTCCGAGAGTTACAGAAAAACAGAAAATTTCGCTATGAAATGTCAATTTAAACGAGAGTGCAAATTTGCGAAAATTGAACATCATAACGATCAGTCTATCACATTCAGTTATATAATATAATTCTAATTTAAACTAAATTTATAATATTATAAAGCTCAACTCTCAGAGTTGAAGTAATAATTGATAAATTCAGTCTAATATTTAAAAATCTGTACATAGTTGACTCAAAGCTAAATAAATTTTCGTAACATTGTTCTGGTAATTCCCAGCGAAGCTTTGGCGTATGAAACTTTCACGTATCGGTCTCTATCTGAAGATAAAGATAGGTTGGTTTGAGAAACCTCTGTTGGCTCGTGCCGCACTGATGAGGAGCTTTAGTCAAAAGGCCTATTAGCCATTATAGTCGAGGTCGTCTACTGTTTCGGAATTATCCTCTGGGAATCATCCTCTCGGCTCTTATCTTAACTCTGACCACTATCCACTTCCCCTGGGTATTCTTAATACGTAGTTTAATTCGTAAGTGAAACTTACTAGACATTAAACTTTTAGTAATCCTCATTCGGAAAGACCGAAGTTTACCCTTTGTTCTGCATTAATCCTCTGGGCGCTAGTAAGACGATAAAGATCAATGATAAGCTATTCTATTTTCGTTGGAGAATTTTTTTCATTCATCTGTCGAAATAAAGTAACAATACACATTACAAGTTTCTTTCATACAGAAGAACTATTTTCAATGCAAATGTATTAATAATTTAAAACTGTTTCTAGTTTAAAATACAATCAATACAAAAATGTGTTCAGTTGAACGTTCAGTACTTTTCAGTGATCGTAGTACTATATTCCATCCGATCAATCAAGTATACACGGAAAAAAATAATGTCTTAAAATTTAATACACTGTCGTTGACTCTTGGATATAGAGTTTCATATGACGTCAT
>JAUESH010000008.1:1779975-1794823 GCA_032275165.1 Synergus magnus | reverse complement strand
TAATAATTAAATAGAAAAATTTTAATTACACTATAATTAATTACATTTTAATTAATTATATATTATAATTAATTACAGTATAATTAAAATTTTCCTGTGTAATTATTAATTATTTTGAGGATAATTAAAATTTCTTCTATGTAATAAGTAATTGAAAATGGATAATTAACTATTTTTGCAACCCTGCTTTCAATCAAAGAAACATTTCTTTGATATGCGGTCAAAGAAAAATTTCTTTGAATTAAAAAAAGTTTTTCTGATTCAAAGAAATTTTCTTTACTATGAAGAAATATTTTTCTTTAATTTAAAGAAATGTTTCTTTGATTCAAAAAAACTGTTTCCTGGGTGCACTTGGGTCCAATACCTTAACTTTAAATTAATGTTACTACTATCATTACTTATATTAATTTCGTTTTGAGTCTAGTTTCAACGACTTTGGCGAAACTCAAGACTCTTGGTCTTTGTTCTAATTGAACCTCGAGAATAATAAATCGGTTTGAACAATCTCAACAGTTAACACTAAAATTGAATTGCCTAACAAGAGCCGTTTCGACTGTATCTCGTAATCAAAGATGCGCGCTCTGCATACAAAATTACAATATTAAATCGGGTACTAACGATCCCGCTGAGAGGTAAAGGGTCGTTGAATTAATTTAGATTCGACATCGGGCTCGATGTCGCGACGAAAATACCGCGACGATATTTTGATGACGTTACAAGAAATTACATGTACCGTTGCACTCAGCAAAGGTTTTCGTAATCATATCTAATATATATATATTGTTGTATAGGTACTTCCTGGACTCAACGACACACAAAGTATCGGCTTTCGACCAAACACGTCTCAGAACTATCACTTGAACCCACATCATCCCAAATCACCACGAACAACCAGTTCATGCCAGGGTAGTTCTATCTACTTTCAAAGAGATTAATTGAGCACAGTAGAATATGAGATTTCTCTTCTAATAACTCGCCGACTCTCGCAAAATCTACGCTCTTTGCAATTCTCGAATTTCGGTTCTAAAGTCTCTTCCATTTGCAAAACTCGAAATTACTCGAGCAATCTAAATCCCCTGCCTCGAACAACCAGATTCTTGGTGTACAATATTTCCTACAATCTAAAATAGAAAATATCGCGAATAGTTTCGTTACTCTAGCACACACTAAAAATTTTGCAAACTTTGTTCATGGATTAATACAGCCCTTAATTCAAAAATTGTATAAATCACAATCGTATTCAGTACTGCTACCGACTTGACTAGGCAGCCCTAAAATTACGTTTCGCAGAAAAGCCTCTCACAAACTGGACCAAAGAAAAGTTTCGTATATGAGTTTTATTCAAAATTGTTAAAAATACTTGATCTAAAACAATCGGATGTCCAAGGCAGAGATTAAAGATTCGTCTGAGAGAGTCTTGGTGTTATAATAATAAGATACTCGGAATTTGCAAACCTATTGGTAAAAAAAAGCCACTCTGAGAAAAATTCTAACAAGAAAGGGGGTATTGTAATTTCACCTATTACGTTTAAGTTTTGCCCGTACCAAAGTATCACGCCTTAACTATTAATTAACTAACGCAATCCTATGCTATATCGTATTCACTGAAATTATAACTTCATTCTCGCTAAGGTGATCATCATTTCATTAATTTTAATTTTAAATCGTCAAATAAAAAGATGTTTTTTGATACAATTTGGAAACTCAATTAAGAATTGAGAATATGAGTCTTTATGAGTCGCATGTTACGAATGTGTCTTGTGGCCAACCCACGCCTCAAACCCCGTCGTCAGTCTTGTTGCGTTTACTGAGGCTCAAAATTAGTTCATGCATCTTCGGAAGTTCAGAGCGAATTTACATGCTCGAGTTGTATTACATTTTCGGCATTAGCAAGTCTCTAAAATCTCTCGCGTAAACCGCAATCCTATTACTCTCAACCTTTCAAGATGAATTTTCGATGGAGGACAAGCCACGATAGTAATTCGATTTAATTTTTAATTTTACGTGGAATTTCAATTGCCTATTCCCAATTTTCGTTAGCCAACAAACTCTTCGGACCTAGTTCTAAAAAAGCATCTGAGAATCAATCTGTAATGGAATGTAGTACCTTCTCGTGTTCGCAAATGGTAATTTAGAATCCTAATAATTTAAGTGTTCTAAAGTCTCACTCGCATCTTTTCCATTCCAAAATAAGCACTTTCATCCAGAAATAAATCATTCACTAGCTGCGTAACTGAAGAGAATAATCTAGAGAATATACCCTGTATTCACTACCTCTTTTTCCAAAGATTGAGTCACTCTACTTTCCATTGGATGAATCCTTCAAAATTCAGGACTTCGGAGGTCTAGAAAAAGCTCCTTGATCCCCTTTTTAATTAAAAACCGTACTTCGAATTAAACTCCAAAGCTCTGAGTGTAAGAAAGAAGCCAACCTCCCAGATTAATAATAAACTGAAAACTGATGTTCCATGCTAAATAGCTACAATAATCGGATACATTTATCACACAAACATATCAAAAGAAATGATTATTAAAAAATATAATACAAGTTGAGTACATCAACTGAGCGATGTACTATCTTAAATGATTGTATTTAAGAGAGACGGTCAATTTTGATGATCCCCTGAAGAAGAGACGCGATCGAAAGGTACACTCATGCGTTTACGATCCTCGAAGAATAATTTATCTGTTAGCTTGAAACTAGATCGGAAGCAAGAAGTGCATTATTATTCAGAGATAGCAGTTGAGCATGCGAAAAGTTTTGTAGGAAGGAAGACATGCAGGTTATTTAGGTGCGAGGCACACCAATCTAAAATTTAGCAGCTAATAGTTCAGCTCCAATGTCGAGTGTATCAAAGTTTAGCAAAGGTTGGAGAAATAAGCGTCGAAGAAAGCAGTGAAATTATTGATTTTATAGCTATTTTTAATTCTGAAGCAGATTACTTTTAAGCAAACAATTTGATAGCAGACACTTTTACAGCAGATAATTTGATAGCAGATAACTTGATAGTAGATAACTTGATAGTAGATAAGCGATTTCCTCGATAAAACTCCCCTTGTCCTTCCCACTAGCGATTTCACCGAAATAAAGACAAATTCAGCACGGCGAACAAATGAACGTCTCAACAACTTCATAATATATGTACATCATTGTTATCGCTACTTTGTTATGTACAATTAAATATTTATAGAAAACTCTTTCTTATTGGCTAGAAGAATCGTATGTATAAATAGATGTTTCGAGTCGTTCCCACTAATTACATACAATCTAGCGTAACACGCGATACTTCTTCGAGAATCGATATTATGCGATAAGTACAAACGAAATTAGAATATAGATTCGTAACATCTGACTACACTTAAATATATCAATTCCAACTGATGCAAAGGAGCAGGCAGCTGGGAACATTAATAATTAATGTAGATATAAGACACGATCACCGTACGAAATTTGAAATTTGTCTGAGAATCGGTGGATGGAACATGCAAATAGTCAGTGTGTGCTAGGACTACGCGTTTTGTCGTTTAATTCATTTATTTTTATTTATCAAGATCTAAAGTAGTCTGCATCTCCAATTGAAAGGACAAAGCGCGGGAATCGAGTGTAAACGCGAAATCGTGCAGAGGATGAACAATGAACATCGTAAGGTTTACCAGTTTACCTTGACCAAGTGGGTTAACAAAAGAGCGGCCTAGATTGGAGCAAAGCGTAAAAAACGGTGCGGCATGAACGGCTGCAGTTAGCATCCGTGGTTATTGTCTAAACCGAATAGTGTTAATGTTAATAATGCTTAAAAGGCACTCGTATAAAAGAATGTAACATCTATCGTTCCTGCTCGTTACGGTGGGCGGGTTCTCGAAACGCTCGGAGTCACTGGAGTCGATACAAATCGAATATCGATTGTCGGGTCGACGTCGGTCGGGGTACGATGACGATGTGATGGGTGGCCTGCATGGTAGGCCTTAAACGGCACGATGTGATCTATTTGCACTGACTAACACCATGCGTAACGGTCAAATCGGTTAAAATCTCAGACTTAGACACACTTCGTTAATAATTCATCTTAGGCTTTTTCCTCTGACCGCAAGTCAAAGGAGAATTTTAGTTAAATGCAACTGCAAGTCCAAGACGAATGCCGTTCCGTAGGAAAAGCATCCTTCGTTAAACTAGTATTAGATTTAATTTCGTGAATGATCTAGATGGGGCAAATAATTAACAGTCCAAAGAACACAGCCCACATCAGAACGATCCAATGCACGGTGTAAATTGGATTCTCACCGTCTGTGATCTTTCTGGCAATGAATTTAAGAGTTTCGTCGAGAAGTACTACTGGAATGGAGAACTTCATTACGGTTACCCATTCTTCCAAAGTCAATGGCGTCACTTGGAACACAGACTGTAACAAACAACCAAATATTTTTAATTAACAAATTACTAATTCTAAACGAACGAAACTTTATGGAGGATGTTGGATTCCAGTTCTAATCTCAAAATTCAATTTCCTCATTTTACTCAACAAATATTAGACATATGTAACTTTTCTCTCTGTAAATAAACTCTTTCTCGAAATAGAAGATTGCCTATAGAGGGAAAAAACGTTTACTTTGATTATTTTTTGTGTAAAACGAAGAATTAGAATTTGTATCCAACGTTAACATTTTAGCAACTTGAAGCTACCTTATTCTTCTACCTCTTTTTCCAAAATCAAAACATGAACAAATTACAAAAGATTTAAGCGTAAATAAAGGAACTGAAATAAAGGATCGTTTATGCTTACCGATAGAACGTCAACGTAGAGAATGACGAAGTGGAGTGTGAATGAAAGGGCCATCGAAGCAATGAGCCACATGTTCGACCATGGGGGCATCGTGATGAGAGACTGGTTTTCTGACAAGCTACAAGTCATTAGATTTAAGATTAATATTGTAAAATACCACCACTACCTCGTAGTTGGATCTTCTTCCAGACAAACCCTAATAATAAAATAAGAATAGTAATAAAAAGACGCATTACCTGTTCATGGCGTTCAACATTTCAATAGTAACGAGAACGGAAAGAGCCATGGTCATGGGATGGGGGTCGCTGAAGACTTTACAATCAAGACCTTTGAATTCTTCGCCACCGCCTATGCATGCCAAATGATGAGTCTGTAGAGCAGGACAAAGAATACAAAATGTATTAAGTTTTAACCTTTTTGAAGCATGAACCTTTGCACAGGTAATGAATGATAATGATAATTTTTTATACCAGTTGATAGTAGTTCATTTGAGGTCCGTGCGGACTGTACAAGAACCACCAGGCAGCAGATCCAACGGTAGCAGCGCCGACGTATCCACCGATAGCCAAATAACGGAAGAATAACCAGCCAGAAATGAGAGATTCATCAGCTTTTCGGGGAGGCTGGAAGTGAGAAAATGATTTATAAAATTTGTAATTTTTTATTTACTTATTCTGTACTTTAAATAGTAATAAGTTTCGGAAGCCTACCTTGCTCATGATGTCGAGATCAGGAGGGTTGAAACCGAGAGCAGTAGCTGGAAGACCGTCAGTGACGAGATTGACCCACAAGAGCTGAACGGGAATCAAAGCTTCAGGAAGACCAAGAGCAGCAGTCAAGAAAATACTGGGAAAGAAATTTCCAAATTTTGTAAAACAATCCAAGATTTCAATTAAAGAACTGCTTTAATTTATATATATGAGTAAAATTTACCTGACGACTTCACCAATGTTGGAAGAGATAAGATAACGGATGAATTGTTTCATGTTGTTGTAAATGGCACGGCCCTCTTCAACAGCAGCGACGATGGATGAGAAGTTGTCGTCAGCCAATACCATCTCTGAAGCAGACTTGGCGACGGCAGTTCCAGAACCCATAGCGATACCAATCTCAGCCTTTTTCAAGGCAGGTGCATCATTCACACCGTCTCCAGTCTAGAAATACAAGGTTGTAGTGAAATGATATTGATCTAAAATTAAGGTTTGAGTGTCGTAACAGTTAATAAATATTAAAATTCTTACCATAGCAGAGATTTCATTCATGCTTTGCAAGAACTCAACGATCTTGGATTTGTGAGAAGGTTCTACCCGAGAGAAGAGTCGCGCCCGGGCGCAAGCAGCTTTCTGTTCACTGAGTGGCAAGTCATCGAATTCACGTCCAGAGTATGATTTTCCAGTTGTATCTTCATCCTCACCAAAGACACCAATACGCCTGCAGATAGCTTCAGCGGTGGCCTTGTTGTCACCAGTGATAACAATGACACGAATTCCAGCGGCACGGCATCTGACAATGGAGTCGAAGACTTCCTTACGGGGTGGATCCAACATACCAACGACTCCGACGAATGTCAAGTCCTTCTCATAAGTATAGAATTTGGAAGAATCTCCCAAGTCCATATCTTCGGGCTTCATGGGATGATCAGCTGTTGCGAGAGCAAGACACCGAAGTGTGTCACGTCCAGTACCGTATTGGCGAGTGAGATCAAGAATTTTGTTCTTAAGACTCGTGGTAAGAGGGAACTTCTGTGATCCAACACGAGCATGTGTGCACCTTTCCAAAACACCTTCGGGTGCTCCCTTGACAAAGAGTTTGGGTCCAGTTCCAAGTTTGGTGGTTTTGAGTGGTACACAATAAGATGACATGGATTTACGATCGCGAGAGAACTCAAGGGTGAACTCCTTCTTCCACTTGGTCTCCATGTCTTGTCTGACAACAATAGCGGCTGTACGACGATCAAGACCAGTCTTAGGCACACCATAGGGATTGATTTTCTCAGCCAAAACAATCAGAGCGGTCTCAGTAGCCTCTCCAACTTTCTCGAAAGCCTGTTTAAATTCGTTGAAGTCAATAGCAGAGTCGTTACACATGATGCAGATTGTTCCCAATTCGTGCAAGGTCTCGAAGTCCTGGCCCTTTACTTTCTGTCCCTTCAAGAAGGTCTCACCGATTGGCTCGTAGGTGGATCCAGTGATCTCAAATTCATAGAAGCTGCTGTCGTTACCTTCAATTCTCTCAAAGACAAACATCCGACTAACAGACATTTGATTGGTGGTCAGCGTTCCAGTCTTGTCAGAGCAGATAACCGAGGTACAACCAAGGGTCTCAACAGAGGGCAGAGATCTCACAATAGCATTCTTCTTAGCCATACGCCTCGTTCCCAAAGCCAGACAAGTCGTGATGACAGCCGGTAAACCTTCTGGAATGGCGGCGACAGCTAGAGCAACGGCAATTTTGAAGTAGTAGATGGCACCCTTGATCCAAGAACCACCGTGAGCGGGATCATTGAAGTGACCAATGTTGATGGCCCAGACAGCCACACAGATTACAGAGATAACCTTAGACAATTGTTCACCAAACTCGTCCAACTTTTGTTGCAATGGTGTCTTGATTTCTTCCGTTTCCGACATCTCGGTACGGATTTTACCAATGGCGGTGTTCAATCCAGTTCCAATAACGATTCCTCGTGCTTTTCCAGCAGCTACATTAGTACCAGAGAAGAGGATGTTTTTCTTGTCCTAGAAGATGAGAAAAAATCGGATTATAATCTGTTTTTTTTTTTAAGAGAATTGGAATGAACATTTTGCGATGACACTGACCTGATTGACAGCACGTGGATCTGGAATTGGATCTGTGTGCTTGATAACAGAGACAGACTCACCAGTCAGGATAGACTGATCGATTCTGAGGGTTGTCGAGTAGATTTTCGTAAGTCTGATATCAGCTGGGATTTTGTCACCGACCGAAACCTCGACAATGTCGCCAGGAACGATTTCCTTGGCGCGGATCCTTTGGACTCCGGATTTGTCGGACCTTACGACTTTACCCATTTCAGGTTCATATTCTTTAAGCGCTTCAATCGCCGATTCTGCGTTGCGTTCTTGCCACACACCGACGACGGCATTGGCGATAAGAATGAGCAGAATAACGAAGGGTTCGACGAACGCCGTGAATGCATCGTCGTGCTCTTCAAATAAAGCTAATACCTGAACAAACGAAAAATATGGTATGAGTGAAAAGTACCGTAAAGAGTGAAAAAATTAGGTATACAATTTCTGACAATACTTACGAAAGAAATAATAGCAGCTAATAGAAGAATCTTAACTAGAAGGTCGTCGAATTGTTCCAAGACGAGTTGCCAGATGGATTTACCTGAAAATATAAAATAAATGACTTCAGCATTCCACAGATCTACCTGCGTCAAGCATAAATTACTACATTTACGTTCATGAAAGACAAAATACAAAGTGCTGATTAAATTATCTCCTCTTCAAAGAGTCTGCGTGATCAGTCCAAGAGTTCTCCAGTTTTATTGTTTAAAGTTCTTTGATAGAAAGTCTCGAGATTTACAAAGAGTCCTCTCGCGGACTTGTAGAATAAAGCGACGGAAAATTAAAAAAAGAAACTGCGTCACGAGCAGTGCAGCACAGTATCCGCCTTTAAGAGTACGCTCGAATAAGTACTTGATATTGACGAGCTCTCTATTAATAATAAACACAGAGAATCCTTGGACTTCAGTGTCACTGGCCAAACCTTGGCGCAGCAAATAGTATTTTAAGAAACTGGTATAGTTCTTTTGCCCTCTTCAATTATCTAATTGTTCGAAATTTGCAAAGATGTTTCTAAAAGCTGAAACCTATTTTTAATACGATTACACTCAGCGCTTAATGCGATTAGCCAAATGAAACTGCTGACATTGAAATGCTGATGTAATTGGACTGCTTTCAGAAATGTCGAAACATTGAGGAAATTAATAACCAGAAATGACTCAGTTCTGTAATTTGGACTAAGGAAGAATCTTCGAAAGTTGGCTACCAAAGTTGGCTTCCAAAGTTGGCTTCCAAAATTCAGAATCTTTTGAAACTCTAAAAATTGAAAGCCTTAAGGTTCGAAACCTCTAGTGGGAAAAATGTAAAAAATATGTTGACAGTATTTGTAGAAACAAAAACGGAATGCATTGTCAGCAAAACGAAAGGAGTGAAACTCTAGACGGCAGGAGGTCTAACGACCTTGATAGCAAGTGCCTTCAACCATCAGCGATTGACGTCAGATCGTTAGTCTACGCTTGCCAATTTCATTAATTGCGATTTAGTGATTTACAGACGCTAGAAATCTAAGACAAGATTAAACTTTTATCAGAGAAAGTTCATCAACACGTGAAGCAACTCGATTCGACCACGTGTCTTTGCTATCTGGGAGCAGCTCACAATACCAGGATTGTTAACTGACAGTCTCGTAATTTTATTACTCATGAGCGGAAACTCCGGCTCTCGACCCTGAATTAAAAATCATCTACAAAAAAAAAAAGATAAAAGAAACGTTTAGCTTGAATTTAGTTATGGATAAGTAGACTAAGAAAAATTAAAATTGAGACTAATAATTTTCGTAATTAGATCCTATTACCTTCGACAAGAAAACATTATAAAAATTTTTTTGCGGGTTACTTGTCGTTAAAATTATAATTTATAAATAGTTCAATTTTGTTTATCAATCTTTTATTTCAGGTTATTCCTCGGTTTTAATCCTTCGATTGATCTTATAGATTTGATATCAAAAAACATGATCCGGGATTGAAAAGCGAAAACAATACTTAGCCAATTTTATGAATAAAGAACCAAATTGTAAACTACCGGTTATCGCCATTAAAATATTTACTAAGGTAATAAATTTGATAATATTCAAATATGTGTTTAACTACAATTTCTTCATTTTAACAAATATTAATAACAAAGCTTTTGCTAATATTTGTCAACTTTTTTATGAGGCCATTAACTCAAGACATGAATCAGTCGAGATTTCAGTGATAAATTAAATCAGAAGCTGAGATAAATACCTGAACAAAAATAAAAAACCAGACAACTTAATGTTTCCTTAAATGTAATTTTCCGCTTGTAGAGACACGTTTGTTTTAAAAACAACAGAAAAATCAGGTAGCTTTTAATATTAATACTTTGGATAATCGACAAATATATGAAATCTATAGGTAAATTCGAAATACACTCATCAATCCAAGCGCATAAACTGCATAGCTAAAGGCTGACCTAGTTCGATAACGATGCGTCCCATGACATTTATAAACTTCTTTTCCCTCGACAGCGACAAGAGAACTTAATAAATTCAGTAAAACGTCACCTGTCTATTTTGACTTGACAATCAGACGAGATAACAGACTTCATTTTTCATTTTTCTAAACTATTTATCATTACTTAAGACCCATAAATTTTCACAAAGTCAAAGTACGCAGAAGCCAAAACCTAGGCCACGCAAATCTCATTGGGTTGAACTTTCAGACGACTAGTCAGGAAAATTTTTAATTTCTTTTTTTTTTGCAATTATTGGATTAAGAATATCAAAGCAAGCTCCTAAAACCATTTTATTTTATTTATTTACGAGCAGAAATTTACCCGGCGATTTTAAAAAACTTCAAGTGACTTTAAGAAATTTCATTTGATTCTAAGGAACTTTAAGGAATTTTAAAGAAATTGAAAGGATTTTTAAAAGAGGTCAAAACAGTTTAAGGATTTTCAAAAGATTTCAAAAAAATTTAAAGTGATTTTAAGAAATTTCAAGAAATATAATTCTAATATGGAGGGAATCAAATGAAATCCCTTAAAATATCCCTTAAAATTACTTATAATTTTTTTAAATCTTTTAAATCTTCTGTAAATGACTTAAAATCGTTTAAAATATTTCAAAATCCCTCCGAGTTCATTAAAATCTCTTGAAATATCTTGAAATTCTTCAGCTTCCTTCAAGTCCGTTAAAATCAGTTAAAAAGTCTTGAAATCTTATGAAATCTCTGAAAATACTTTTCGATAACTCTTTTAAAAATCCCTTTAAATCCCTAAAATCAATAAAAGATCTCTTAGTATTCCTTGAAATCGTTTTATAATTTTTGAAATCTTATGAAATCCCATTGGGTTGAAGTTTCAGACGACTAGTCTGACGAAAATTTTTTATTTCTTTTTTGCAATTATTGGATTAAGAATATCAAAACAAGCTCCTAAAACCATTTTAATTTTATTTATTACTAGCAGAAATTTACCCGGCGTTGCCCGGGATTTTAAGAGATTTCAAGTAACTTTAAGGGATTTCATAGAGCCTTTAAGTGATTTTAGGGAATTTCAAAACATTTTAAGTAACTTTAAACAATTTTAAGGGACTTCAAGAGATTTGAAGGAATTTTAAAGAATTTTAAGGGATTTCAAGACATTTTAAATGATTTTAAGAAATTTCAAGGAATTGATTCTAATGTGGAGGAAATCAAATGAAATCTCTTAAAATCCTTTAAAATTACTTGAAATTCTTTATAATCCTTTAAATCTTGTGTAAATGTCTTGAAATCTTATAAAACCTCTTGAAAATCCTTAAATTCTGTTGAACTCTTTCAAAAATCCCTTGAAATTTCTTAAAATCACTTAAAATGTATTTAAATCTTTTGAACTCCCTCAAAATCCCTTAAAATCTCTGTAAAATTCCTTTAAATTCTATGAAAACTTAAAATCCTGGGCAACGCCGGGTAAATTTCTACTAGTAAATAAATACAAATTTTAGATTTTGGGAACTTTTTTGATATTTTTATTCCAATAAATGTAAAAAGAAATCGTCAGACTAGACGTCTGAAACTTCAACCGAATGCAAATCTCAAGTTTCAAGCAATTTAAAAAGTCCTAATGAGTTGAATAAAAAATATTATTCAAAGCCTTGATTAGACACTGTTTCAAAATCAAACTCTTGAAAGTAAAGCTGGATGGTGATATTGATTCTGTTCATTACATGTTCTAAACTTTGTGTTAAAATACAGCTAATAAAAGTCTTCGAAATGCAGTTGCAAATGTGATACAAATTGATCATAAATACGTCGCCGCAAATTATTTTGGAATAAATGGCATCTTGACGTAAATCCAAACAGCTGCTGAGAAACTTGGCACACTGCTGCATCATGAGATCCTTATCTCGTTACGTCATCAATTTCATGTTTATCGTTGTCAAGAAAATGTTGATAGTCGCTTCCGAACGAGACAGGCGTCGAATCGAGCAAAGATCGACTCTAGCAAAGTATAATAGGTGAAGAAAAAAAGTCTTCTAAAATTCACTCAATCTATCAGAACCTATAATTTAGAAAAAAAGTCACTCTCCTCTGGTAGAGAAAAAATTGTTTTGTTCAAGCTGCTAAACATGCTAGAAATGTGAGAATAAAGAAATTTAATTAATTTTGCGAGGCAGCATAAAACTGAGTATCTATCAAAAGTCAAACAGCTCGTTTAACTACTAAACGAAATTAGATTTCGATTTTTAGGCCTTTAAATCAATATTTCTAAATGTGTTGTTCTTTGACATTTGCAAATTTTTTAATTCTGAATTTTGGAAGCCATCCAAAATTCGAGAAGTTTAACTTTAGAAACTAAAAGTTTTTGAAGCTTTGAAAGACGATTCGAAATTTTTAAAATAGAATAATAAAAAAAACTTATTGAGTTGGCTCAAATAATTCAAGATAAAAAAAACAATACCTTCTCATATGATGAGAATTTAAAAATTGTCTGGTTATTCGTCAACTTTTGAGACTGTATTTAAAATTGAAATTTCTAAAATTTATTTCTCGCAAATTTGAATAATAATCCTTTACATTCAATTTCACGTTTTCTGCCCTATTCTCTGCCCTAGACTCACGTTCTGAACCTATTTCCTCGTGATTTTCGATTTATTGAAATACCTCACATTTCCGCCAGTTACTCATATCTAACTCGATCTGCATTCAATTCTAAGTTGAATAGTTTGATGGAAGTTTTAAATTATCGAGAAGTCAATTCCCTTTTCTTACTTTTTCTATTCCTCGATTAAACTACGATAGTCTGATTTTAATCCATCAGCCCACATGCTAGATGTTGGAAACAAGCATGCATAATTAAAGAGTACAAGAACATCGTAAAATAAACTGGAGCGCAAGATGGAAAATAGAACAATAGAATCATAAAACAAAAGAAAATAATTCGTAAAATCGGTTAAATTAAACTTTAGTCTGGTTCAATGCGTGACCTTAGCATTGACTCCCCTTGTCAATAATCTTCAAACGAGAAATTTAATTAATAACATAATAAAAATAAAGCAAATAAATGTTATATAATTTCGTAATTGTGTCGTCACTTCAATTATACCTGAATTTTCTAGAAACGTTATCCTTGTTCCTGATAAGTCAATATTCACTACTTAATAATTATATTGAGGAAAAGTTTCACATTGTATTTCGAACTTCAGAAATAAAATTATCGATTACCAGGAATCAACTACTTTAATGATTTAAATTCTACAAAAAATACTTCAAGAAGATAATAGGGATTATAAAAGGGGGAAGCCTTGATCTTAACTTTGAGAAACTTAAGAAGTCCTACGACTGTCAAATAATATCTACTTTTAAGAAATATTTTAAAAATAAGTAAAAAGCACAGAAATGAAAAAAACTCATTTAAAAATTTTTAAATAGTAGAGTCCCGAAATACCAGTTTCTTAAAAATATATTTTACCTTACAGGGATTCAAGTTTTTATCCAAGAAAATCTTACCTTCCTCAGCTGGCAATTCTGTAACAAATAAAAAAGAAAATATATTAATAAAAATGTTTTTATCATGTGAGAGATGAACTCTTTCTGATACAGAAATACAGTTGATTCACAGTACTTATTTCACTTATTTATTTCACTTGTTTTAGCATCCCAGGTTGCTAAATTCACTATCTAAAATATTTCTATCTCGAAATACAAATATTGCGGGTCTGAATTATTTTTAGTTTTGATCTCAGTCTCCAAGTAAAATTGAGAAAATGCTCAACACGAGGTGTTGAATAATTTTTCAGTCGAGAATGTATGCTTGCATCGATCGCAACTACTTACACTAATGCTTATACACATTATTCCAACAACGTATTAATCATATTTTCAAAGGTGAGAAATTCAAACATTTTTCGCAGATCATTTCTGTTTAAATAGCATTTTTAGACTTTAGTATAAAGTTTCTGTCAGTAAAACGTTTTTTTTCAGCATAAGTTTCTTCACTATAAAAAAGGCCATGGCTGTGCATACCAAAATTTCCGTACAAATAACTAAATTTCAGTAAAAATATCGGGGATGGAGAGAGGTCAGCTATTAACTGAAATTTCCAGATAGATAGCCAAATTTTTTTGGTATTAACGCAGAAACAATAAAAAAAAAGAATTATGTATGCAAGAAACTTGCAATGCCTTTTTTTATATATATCGAAAAATATTTCTGGATAAAGCAGAATTGGGAAAAAGTATTTCTTTTATTTGAACGTTCAAAACTTCTGACACATAACAAAATTAGAAAACACAAGATTTACAGTGACTTTAAGTCTGGGGAACTGGAAATTGTTAATACGATGCTGAAATATACTCTGGGGTGAATACAAGAGTAAAAGAGGTGTTAAGCCAGCGAGAAAAGTTGCAAGTACATAGAAAGGCCGAGTTTTCACTGGAAGTGACATGACACGGCTCGAATTTGTCACGCGACAACGAGCTATGCAACGCAAGGACGAACTCATATATGATATATGTTATATATATGCTGATATATGTTAACTTTTCTTGTATAATATGAAAAATCGTGAAAAACGCAATAGTAAATATTTTTCACTAAAACTGGACCATTTACCTCCTTTATCTGCAGACAAAGGTAAATGGCTTACACGGAAAAAAAATTATTTATCGAAACTTTCCTTGACTGTCATTGACTTTTGGATAGGACAATATTTTTCGAGTATTTCTAGGGCTGCCACAGACTAATGTACCTCAAAAAAGTGACAAAAGTGATTAATTTGGTCTAAAAAGTGACTAAAAGTGAC
>JAUESH010000008.1:1736914-1752115 GCA_032275165.1 Synergus magnus | reverse complement strand
ACTTATTGAAATCCTTTAAAATTCACTGAAATCTTTTGAAATTCCTAGAAATATCTTTAAATTCCTTAAAATTCCATTACAATATTTAAAATTCCATAAAGTCTCATAAATTCTTTAAAATTTATTAAAATTCCATGAAATCCTTCACAATTTCACAAAATCTTTTACAAAAATTATAAAAATCTCGTGAAATCCTTTAAAATTCAATAAGGAACTTTGAAATTCTCTAAAATGCATTAAAATATCTAAATAAAAATTCTTGGAAACAAAAATCTCACAAAATCTTTAAAAAAAAAAAAAACAAAAATAACTTTTGAAATTTTTTAAAATTCCATGAGGAATATTAAAATCACACAGACGAATTTTTTTTTTATCAAAGATTTCTTATCAACAAGTAAAAATATTGTTTGCAAAAACATTTCCCATGCTTTCTGTTGCAATAAACAAATTATTGAAAATAAAACAATTTTTTTTAGTGAGACTTTGTGAAGAAAAAAAAAACTTCGTCTGAGTAAACGTCTGAAATTTCAGCCCAATTTCTTTGCAAATGATTCAGTAATCCTGAGAAATTTTTGTTTGATTTTGTATCATTGTAATGAGTTTGTGAAATCACAGTGGAAGTAAACAATTAAGAGACTATTATGTCTACAACGTGCAGATGGTGCATAAACTTAGCACGTAGCACGTGGGTGGATAACACGTGTGATTACGGAAATCCTTCGAGGGAAGCTGACGCGCACGCCTCGGCCGTGCCATCAGAGAACAAGATTTTAATAGAAAAAAAAAAGTCGAATAACGAGAAGCGTGTCTGAATTAAGTCGACAGGGTGTAGGGACAGAAATGGAAGCTAAAAAACTCCCAAAGAAGATGGATGTGTTGCGGTTCTTGAACACTGATATTTGTGTACGTTCGTGAAACTCGTCAAGTCATCCGTCAGTATTATTTTTAAATTTCGCTCTGCCACGTTATGTTCACGGTGTCGACGATCGCGACGACCTTAACTTCCCTTCATTATCTCGGAACTAGGAAGAACTCTTCTTTATTTCGGAAGAAAGTAATATGAATGCCAGAAAATCAATTCAATCTCATTTCCCGATTTTTCCCGGAATATTTTAATATATTTTGATCTACTATACCATTTTTATAATTAAATTCACATTTCCAACTTTCCATTGGAGGAATTAACATGTAGTGTAGAAGAAATAAATTATTTTCAAATTAATTTTCAACTTGAAAACGGATTTTAAATAAGCGCGGGAATCCCCGATCATTTTGGGATTGCAGGTTGGCAACACTGCTAATTAAAATTCTGGTTCTTAATTTTGAAAATGAAATTTTACGGCCATTTCGATATTTTTATTGTTTTTCCCCTTTTAAAGAAACAATTCATATTAAAAGAAAATTATGCAAAAAAATCATTTTGAAGAATAAGGTTTTCAGAAAGATAAAAATGGAAAGGGAAAGATATAATTGAGGTAGAATAAAAGGAATAGCGCTATAGAGCGACAAAAGATCTAATTATAATATTTGTTATGTAAAATGAAGATATTGAATTGTTTTAACGATTTTAAATTGAAAGGATTATAATTTTCACACATTTCATCAAAAGAGTTAAAAATCTGTAAAGCTAGATTGAAATATTTTTAAAATCCTTTGGTTTCAAATTGAATTAGTTCAGAAAAGTATAACTTCAAATTGAAAAAACCTGGACTCTTTTATTGAAGAAAGTCGAAACTAAATATAATAATTTAATTCAAGAGTTGCAATTTGACATTAAACAATTTTAAAATGAACCAGATCAAAAATATTGAAAAGAATAAAATTTAGGAACCAGAATTAAAATTGGCAGTGCTGCCAATCTGCAATCCCAAAATGGTCGGTGTTTCCCCTGCTTATTTCAAATGAAGTTTTTGAAATTCATAAAATAAACATTCAAAATACATTTTTATCATTCTTGACAGTTATTTAAAGTTTCTCTAATAGAAAATCCCTGTTTCAACATACTAAAAATATCCCTGAGAAAAAGAAAAGAAGTACGATCATACTTCTTCAACTACCTATATTCAAATCTTTACTGTTAGTGAGGCTGAACGAATTTCTCAGTTTAGAGCCTCGATGTAAAAAACAGAACTCGAACACCAACGTCATTCAGTTAAAGCTAGGCGAGTTGAATAAACTCGAAAAGTTTGCCTAGGCCCTAGACCACGTGGTTAAATCTATTCATCATTTTTCATTTTGAGCGTGGATGTCAGAAGCGGGATGGCGTTTGATTTTTTCTTTCATAGGCGTCGAACATCGTCATCGGAGGATCTTGAATTGTCATGAGTGCATATTCGAGGTATAGTGGCCGGTCAAGCCTACGCTCTAGGCCAGGGGCTAGGCTAGGCTATTTTGGCACCTTCAGCTTATGGACAAAAATACTTCAACAGAGCTTTTCACTGTGTAGATTGTGGAAGGTAAAAGGACGAAAGCAGATGATGAATAAGAAGATGATGATGATGAAGAAGAAGAAGAAGACTAGGCTTGAGATTTAGAAGGGGCGTTCGGCATTCCTCACTCGTCACCAGGAGTTTTCGGACCTCGACCGTGCTCTCGCTATTCATATCTTGCAGAACTTTCTTGACAATCTTCCATTACGTCGCAAAAAATCACAACTGCGAAATGAAAAAAGACCGCTAGACGTTCGATTTTATTTTTGTATATCTCGGTTTTTTATGACTAGGTCAAATTCATGCGATGGTTTATATTTAAAGGTGAAATCTACGAAAATCGTCTTCAATGTGACTCCAGGCGAAATATTAAAAATATTTAAGTTGAAATATTTTTAACAAATCGTTAAGTTTTCCAAAATGTAAATGATTATTTATCTTTTTGAGCAAGATAAAAAGCAAGATAAGAATTGTATACGCGAACGTCCAATGTTTGTTTTTTTTGTGTGACCATAAATCTCGACAAGGCAAAAAAATAACAAAACCAGTATTCATTGAGAAAAGGATTTTCCACCTTATTAGTCGCTACTGGAAAACAGTTAAATTCTCAATCACAAGTTTTATTGTTATGTACATTACATAAATAGAATAATATAGTTAAAAAAAAAAAAAGATTTCTTAGTCTCCTTTTCATCATTATTTTGTTATAATAAAAATCTATTTACATACTGACATCTAGCAATAAAATAAACCTCACGATTAGTTCAGATCGCATATGAAAATAAAGTTAATGACTGTAATTAAATAAAAATTAGGATTTATACTCGGAAAAATTTGATCGTCATTTGTACTATTCATTCATTGTACAAAAATAAAAAAAATAAATAAATTTCTTTAGTGTCGCCATTTTTAAATTATTTTGTATGAAAAGGTGAATTCTCGTGACCTCTGCACTCTTGAGATAATTCGCAGAGACAAAAAACCTTGAGTTCGCCACCTGCCTTAGTGATCAATCTGTCCGATAGAACGGTTATCCGTTCGCCTACACGAATTGCTTCTGTGTTATTTCGAGTGTTTTGGCCTTGGGTCTCGGCCAGAGAAAACTTTTGAAATATTGGGGAACGCTACGAATCGGCTCCTCTACGTCTTGGATCTTCTCAGACATCTGAAAGTTGCATCTTATGCGACCAGAACAGCAGCGACAACTTTTCTATCGTCACGTTTAAATCAAACGAGCTGGATATCAAGACAGTTTACTCGTTGAACAACTGCAAGAAAGGGAATTTAATTTTCAAATGTCACCTATTTTCTATTTGAAATGAAAAGCAGATGAATCATTACAATGTGATGGAGAGTGATTTGCGACCCGTTATGCTTATTTACTTTCAGAAAGGAAAGAACATTTAGAAGTTATCGCGTAACATTTGAGAAAATTATAGAATTTAAAATTAGAGACATCAGAATGTTTGAAATTGACAATTTGAAAATAGACGTTTTAAAAATAAAACATATTAATTTGAAGCATATGAAAATAAAATAAAAAACAAGCCTGTTTCCGACAGCGTCACTTTTGAGAAAACCGTGACACAAAAACACAGCGAAAAATGTATGATTAATTATATTTCACGTGAGAGGAAATATTTCCGAACTTCATAAACTATTCTAATTAAAGTTCTTCTGTTTTGAAAAAATGTAGAAGCCATTTGAAAATTATTTCTTAAGGGTGTTAGGCTCAAGTTATAACTTCAAAATTCCATTTCTCTACTTCAAAATATTTGTTAAGTAAACTGAAGATATCGAATATTGAAATTAGAACTCGGATCCAACGCCCTTAACGACATTATTATTTTTGTTTATAAATACCTTGACTAATTTCATCAGTTGTTATAATCAACTTCTACGCTGCAGCATCCAAGCGATGATTGCACCAGATACGATCACACCGCCCCTAAAATATAAAGAACTATTTATTGTAACTATAAAACAATTTTTTATCGGTTTTCCTTTGTTTTTTATTCGAGAAAATGTATTTCAGAGAAATAAACATACCACATAAATAATTTGGCCATGGACGAATGTCGAAGTGAATTGTAAGGTCCTATGTAGATATCTGAATGTGACTGGAAATGTTTCAATATATCTCGGGAACTAGAAGCAAAAATTGAACATCAATTTAATTTCAGATTTAAAAAATTATTGAAAAAATGTAATAATTTTATAACTAGAAATTTAACAGATTTTATTCAAACTTATTAGACATTTTCCATCTCAAAATATTTTTATTTTGTATTTGAAAACTTAATAATGATCACATTTTGAAAACTTAAGTCGTAGAGATGGAAGCTTGTTTATTTCAGAGATTTAAAATTGTTAAAAGATATTGTTAGAAACTTTCTCAATTTTTTAAACTTACATATTCCAGACTTTTAAATTACAAGATTTTTATGCGTTGACATTTATAAAAGCTAAGGCTCTGAATTTTGGAAACTTTCCAAAATTGTATTTCAATTTAAAAATTCTAGGCGTTTCGTTTCAGAAACTATCAAATTCAAAGGCTGACAATTTCGAAAGCTTTGAAATTTGAAGTCCTCAAACTCCCGACGCCTATTAGAATTTAGATTTCTTATGTAAAACGTAGACATTCGAGAGCTTTTCACAGTCTTAATTATTTGTAAATTAAAAGTTCTAATTCTGAACTACGCTTTGAAAAGAAAGAAGCTCTGAAAATTCTACGAGAAGAGATAAAACTCATAATAAAGGTGAGAACGAAAATGAAAAGAAATATTTGCTGCTTCTCTAAAGCAAACAACATAAAATGCAAAAATACCGTTGCAGTTTCTAAGATGTGCGAAGTAGACAATTATATTGGCCTTTATAATTGACACATTAATGCTTTAATCCTGAAAATGCGACGATGAATAAACAGAAGCTGCCCTTGAAAGGCATCCAAAATGTACCATCAACTGCGTATTAAACATTTGTTTATCCCGAAGAACTAATTCCAATCAGCATTTCATTAAAATCTTATTTGGATTTCTGAGTTTGGAAAGTTATAAAACATAAAATATTACAGAAATCGAAAGTCTTTCTATTTCGGTGACTATAAAAGTTATTCCAAGAAGCATACTTTTAACTTCAACATCTGTATATTCAAGATCATCAAAGCAAAATACATGGCCGACAAGCAAACAGCAATAAAATAAAAACGGACTTTCTTTTAGGGATTGAGTTTAAGGCAATGGCGGTTTAATTTTATTATGCTAACCCACAAGCAATACCGCGAAGTAGGGAAGCAGATCTCTTCTCTTGGAAAATAGAAGTGTTCGCTGTCAGCTTGACAAGATGCAGCACTAACTAATGTTTGTCTGCGATGACAGGCTCATGAAAACCTGTTTGTCTTTGATGGATTTCTCTTTTTGTCAATTTCCTATAATCAGTTTTGTACAACAACGTCGTCAATAGAACTTCAGTCAACCAGTTCCTTAATTTTTTTCTTTTAAAAACTGCTTCAGCAAAAAAGGGGCGAGCTTTTAATTTTTTGCTGTTTTTCTTAGATAGTGCTCTTAGATTTATAATAAACTGGCTGACGCAAGAGTTCAGAAACAGTTAGATTGATTTCTGTATTTCGGAATTTAATAAAAACATATAGACTGGTTTAGAGGTTCTCAGACATAATGTACCACTTCAACAGTTCAAATAGAAAATGTAGATATAAATTAGTCAATAAGTTAATTAATATTAAAATTAAAATTTCCTAATAGTACTAACCTCGCATGATTACCAACTGCAACCAGAGCTCGTTTTGAGTTAAAAGGCTTAACATCAACATTGCCAAAAGATGACAATAACTCCGCAATCTGTGAAATATTTTAAAAAATATCAATATTAATGATCGTATACTGTTTTTTTCATTAAAAAAAAAACAATGTTTAAGTAACATACTTCGGAAGCTGTTATTGTTTTTGAACCCAACGCTTGCACGTAAAGCCACTCTGGTCTCGCTGAAGTTGGATCAGGTCCGCCGAGATTCTAAAAAATTCAGAAATACAAAAAAGAATAAACATTTTTCTAAGTTAACGAAGAGAATAATTATATAATTTTTACCAAGAAGGACACATTTCCACGAATGATGTTTATGTGATTAATGAAAGACTTTACTCCATTCATAATCTCAATATTTGTCATCTGTTTATAGTGACCACCCCTAAAATTAAAAAGTAAAACTAAATTAATTTAAGAATAATTCTAATGCCAATAATAATACGAATCTACCATGTAGTAATATTTTCCTTACTTGCCACATCTCTTCACCGCAAATGTGTGTGCCATTTTGATAAAACAATATCCGGCGCAGTAAGAATCCCATCCTGCATCATGAAAATTCTTCTTGGCATCTAAAAAACATTATTTAAATCAATTAAAAAAATTGAGCAATCTTTTTATTTAAAAATTGTAACGGTCCACAGTTACCAGTCTTTGAATTATCCACTGAATATATTTGCGGCCCATTCAGAGCCAAATGATTTCCTCGCTGTTCTTTGAAGTAAAAGTACAAAGTATTCAGCGCATTGCTTGTAAACTTTTCTGGAATAAAGTAAAATATTTCATAAATAATTTACATGATTTTCTTTGATAACACCTATCTTTACAAAAATAATATTCAAAGAATTAAGTCATACCTTCTTTTTGAAGAGTTTTTCTCAATTCGTAACTAAGAAGTTTCGTATCATAAACTGAAGGAAATAGTCGATGAATGTTTTTCTTGAACTCCGTATATTTTTCTAAAAAGCAAATGAATTATGAAATTACAATTAGAGAATTAAATGATCATGTATTCTCAAAATATGTAGAGATCAATATTACTTGGCAAAGGTTTATAAAATTGCTGATGCATGTACATCAAATCAACTAAAACATTGTGTCCCACGATGGGTTTTTTCAAACTAACCATTAGCTTAAATACTTTAGAAAATCCAATGTAATAATCCAACAATGTTTGGTCTAACTCATCCTTTTCCTTCACTTCTAAGTCTTGTCGCTCGTCCTTTCCAACTTTAACCACAATTACCTGCGAATAGACACTTTTAGTAGATAAAGATGCTTTTTAGAATAATTCTTCAACACATAGAAAAAATGTCTACCTTTCTTTTTCCTGGATAGGTCCAAACATCAGGAAATTGATACCTTAACTCTTTATGCATGAGATATTGCAGAAACGGTGAATCCGTTTCTATCTCGAATGCAGCACAAGGTTCAGTCTTTTGCCTCAACCAGTCAGCAACTTTGTTACGAGATTCCCTAAGTTCATCTGAATCTTTGTTCGAAATGAATCGTTCCAAATGTCGCATTAAAATATCCTCATGCAATTCATTCCGCAGCTCAGCTTCGTCTGCCTCGTCAAGATACGAGATCCCATTGTAGGCGAACTTTTAAACAAATCGATACCCGATTATAAAACTGTGCTATCTATCTAACTCAAATTTGACAACTAATGAAAGAGCTGACAAAATTAAAAATAATAACGACCGTGAACGTAGTTGAATACTTACTTCGTTGAAGTTGAATTTGTAGACTGCTAAAAATTCCAGGGCAGAAATTTGCCACACGAAATGCCTATTCTTCGTCGGGATGGATCGCGGAAGCAAATAAAAAATGAATGTTTCTGCACCATAAGCATTTTTGTCCCGAATATGGTGAAATGCTGTTAATCCAAATTGTATGATAATAAAAGGTTGAATATTAGTCTTCAGCTTCGTATATCGTTCATCCGGTGAGTCGAAAAGACTAAAAGAATAATAAAAAGTTAGTATTTAACTCGGTGAACGAGTAATAAGGAAAACTACATATAAACAGTAAATGCTGAGAAAATTTGACAAAACTTAACCTCTCTTTGACGAGCATGTCAGTTTTCAGGCCGCTGAATTCCGTATCCACGGCGAAAAAAACGGCATTTTTTAAAGTCTCCTCTATTTTAGGAAACATTTCCCCAAAGTTTTTATCTGTTACTTTGTACATATCGATTAATTAGTGTCTAAAATTTCTAAAACACAACTTTCACAATTCACATGCTTATTGATCAGCATGTTTAGTAGCAGACGACGCAAACAGGCCGGCAATTCGATAATAATCGAATTTGAAGAATCGATATTGTTTTTGAATTTTTAAAAAGCGCGGGAAATAAAGCAAAGGTGTAGAAAAATTACAGGCAGTACTTTATTACTATCTGTCTATTATCACTATTACTATTATTATTACTAAGTGAATTAAAAGCTATCAAAATCTTGCTTAAAATGAGTCTAGGACTCAATATCACCTAATAAGTATTAATACTAATCAGTAATTAATATTTATTAATTAATACTAATTAGTACCTAATTAATAATAATAAAAATCAAGTGAATGTAAATCTTAATATATTTTTGCATAAGCTTCATGATTAATTATTTTCTACATTTTATAAAATATTTTTCTCAATAGGAAAAATATTCAAATATGTCTAACTTTTTCGCGCCAAGTTTAAGTCCTCGCACAATGTAGAGAAAGAATTTCACAATTATTTTAATAAATCTGTCAGATTCTATAGAAATTTACCCTTAAAATGAGCCCAAGTAATTAAAAAAATTTTAATTATTTCAAAAGATATTGCTAATTTATAAAACATTGAAATTTGACGTTTTTTTGCAATATCTTAAAAAATTGACAGACTCATTTTAAGCAGAATTTTGATAGCTTTTAAATTATTTAAAAGAAAAAATGTAGTCTTTGATGTGATAATGTATAAGTAATAAATTATATAATTTTAATAAGTCATGTGGCTCTCGTTCTACCGTATCTCGTTCTTTCTACTTATTTATATATCTTATCCGTTGTTAAATACAATTTTGCCATACTTTTCTGACTAATTAGAGATGCGAAATTATAATTTGTTCCATCGTCCATTTGCAATAAACCTGAACACCGTTGAAGAAAAGCTCAATCTTGTTATTGTAGTCTGCAGCAGCATCCGTTTTTCACCAGAAACAATTCCTCAACAATTTCTTTTTTAATAGGATGTAGTGCGTCAAATTTTGAGTAAACTTGTTGCTGCTCACACACCAATTTGTAAAATGGCCAATTTCCGGACGCAATACTAACTGAATCACAACTCTTGCCTGACCCTCTGAAATTTTTAAAAATTAAGGAAATGTAAGTCATTTTCATGTAGTAATTACACTTAAAAATTTTCTGCAAAATAACATATATTGTTCTGAAAAGTACTTACGTGCAAATTTCTTGTTGAACTGACTGTTTATGTTCACTAAGGTTCAAAATGTAACGTAAATTTCCTGCTTTGTTTTTGCCGATTCTGGGAAACATGTCAAAGATCTGAAACAATCATTGAAATTATTAAACAAAATCCGAGAAAAAAATGAACAATTCTTCTAATTAGTTACCAAATATATCTTACTTCCGAATTGCAGAGGGTTCGACTCGAACCAAATTCATTTCTGTTACTTATATCTGCCTCAGCATTTGTAGGCTGAAAAATTAGAGAATGTTAAATTTGGTTGAGTTTCAGATGTCTAGTCTGACGATTTTTTTTAGATTTATTGGAATAAAAATATCAATAACAAAAATTTTCCAAAGTTTCCAAAACCTAAAATTTGTATTTATTTACCAGCAGAAATTTATCCAGTATAGCGTTGCCCAGGATTTTAAGAGTTTTCATAGAATTTCAAGGGATTTCATAAGATTTCAAAAATTATAAAAAGATATTAAGAGATTTATAATGATTTTACAAAATTTCAAGGAATCAAAAGACTATAGGATTTTTAAAAATTTCAAGAGATGCTAAGAGATTTCGATTAATTTTAGGGATTCAAAAGGATTTTTAAAAGATTTCAAGAAAGTTTAAGAAAATTCAAAGATTTTCGTAAAATTTTAACGGTTTTTAAGAGATTTTAATGATTTTTAAAAGATGTCCTGGAATTATAAGGCGCTTTAAAGAATTTTAAGGGATTTCAAGAGATTTTTATGATTTTATAAAGATTTCCTGATATTTTAAGAGATTTTTTAAAGATAAAAGAATAAAAGATATTTTAAAACTGTTTTCGAACTTTTTAATTTAAATTTTCTTTCACATTTTTCATCTTGTTTTTGTAACCTTTTTAAAAACATTTTAAATAACTAGAAAATTTGGGTAAATCCCTTGAAATCTTTTTAATTCTTCTTAAATCCTTAAAAAAATTGTAAATCCTCTAGAATCACTACTAAATCCTTAAAATCATTTAAAATATCTTGAAATCGTTTAAATCTTGAAACCTTCTCAAATTCCTTAAAATCACTTTAAATGGCTTGTAATCTGTTGAAAATCTTTTGAATTCGTTTGAAATCAATTAAAATTCCCCATAAACACTTTAAATCCCTCAAAATCACTTAGATTTTTAAAAGTGTCTTGAAATCTACTGAAATCGATAAAAATTTCGGAAAAATCCTTTTGATAACTCTTTTAAACTGTTTTAAAAATCCATAAAAATCTCTAAAATCAAATAAAATCTCTTAGAATCCTCTAAACATTTTTTTAATTCTTTTTTCTTTTTATCCTTTAAAATTCCTAAAACTCTTTAGAACTCTTTTTAAAATCCAATGAATTTTTCTGAAATCCTTTAAAGTTTCGCCAAGTAAACTGATGGTTAATAAAAATAAAATGGTTTTGGGAACTTTTTTGATCTTAATCCAAAAAAAAAATAATAAAATAAAAGATATTCGTCAGACTAGACGTCTGAAACTTCAGCCCAATGAATGTTAAAAATTAAAATGGTTCTATGTTTTTAACTCATTATGTTTCTCAATACTTACAAAATTTGAACCAGCATATACAAAAGGAATATACGATTTATCATAAATATATTGTTTCTTCAAAAATGCTTCACGCATAGTTTTTTCTGGATACGCGGGTGCATAATCACACAGAGAATCACAAGAATCATCTGGCGGTACCAATACTTCCTGGATTTCACTTTTTCTTTGCGTCTCTTCTTGGAATCTTTCATCTAAAAGATATTTTGATATCAAAATTAAAAAATTTGCTTCTTCTTTCCTTGTAACTATAATTTTGGCCTATAAAAAAAATCCCTACTTATCCTCACTGGTCTGATTCCTGCATCATCATTTCCGAATAATTTAAAAATATCTTCATCAATAGATGAAGCTTCTAATTCAGTTTCATCGAGCTCTTCATTTGCCCATTTCGTGATCTTCTCAATTAACTTTCGATCAGTATCGAATTCAAAATAATCATCATCTAATGTTGAGTCAATTATCTGCAGAGAATTTTCAATTTTCTCATCATACGTAATTATTAGAATGTGATTATCAAAAAATGATCTCGTTAAAAAAAATCTCGTTAAAGTCATTAGACTTTAGTCATTAGAGTCATTAGTATTATAATTACCTTTTTAACATGTGAATCATCCGAAATATTGTGTCTTAAATTTGGTCCTAAACTATCATTCAGTACAAACTTATTTAGGTGTATTGTTCCCTGATTTTTAAACCGAGAACCTGGTACGCTTGAAGCTGGATGAATCTTCTGTAATTTTATAAAATATTTCTATGTAAATATTTACAGATTTTTTATAATACAGAAACAATTAATTTCAGACTGTAAAAACGATATTTAAAGTATTTAAAATTATATTTGAACTATTTATGAAACATGCAACGAGATGTCCAGTGACACATTTTGCAAAATCAGGCAGGAATTTACAATCTTGAAATATTAGATAATCGTTCGCACAAGTTCCATCATCGCTTATTATCGCAGCATGAAAAAAACTCATAATGAGAGAATAATTATTAACTTATTTATCTTTTTCGCCAAAATTACTTGAGCAAAAAATAAATCGCAAAAACCATGGTGGTGTTTGTTATCATTTAATCCCCTCAAATTATAAAAAAAAAACAACATAATTTAAATGTTTCGATGTTATTTGAAAGTTGTCGCAATAGGGAAAACGGGAAACGTATCAAACATTTTAAAAACATACAAGTACTAATTGAAAAAAGACTAAAATTTGCTGATGCAATGAGGATAAAAATCGAAGTCTTTGTTGTGTCTATTTAATTTTTAATAGTACTTTAATAGCTTCGCATACTTCAGCAACAGAATGCGTATTTATAAACGAAATACCGTAATGCAAAAAGACATAAAAGAATGGAGGATTTCCCACTGTGAATGGCCTGACATATAGATGTATCTAGACTATTTACTTTCGACATAGGGGCATTTCTTTTCCACAAAACTCACATTTTCTTTTTGTAAAATACAAGCTTTAAAAAATGTATGAAGTGTAATGATTAGAATTATGAACGCGAATTTTGCAATAACTGCACATACTTTTGAAAAAATTCTGTAAAGATAAATAATGATATATATCGTTCATGGTGGTTTTTCTTACCGAAATAATTTGAAGGCTGAAAAGAAGAAACAGTGCCTTCGAAGAATCGATTCCGGCGATCATGTTTCCTAGCTTCTGTAACGGTTTTTTATTTATCTTCACTTTTGATTTATCTCAGTTGTCCATTCACTTCTAATGTCTTAACTTTGACCAGTGACCAAGCACGTGTTGGCACAAATGAGAGGCGACCCGTCGATCCTCGTAAATATACTCACTCTTCTTTTCAGACATGGTTTTTACCGCGACCTATCATATTTAATCGTAATTTTTCCTCCAGTAATGACGTTAACTTCACAGATATATGGTCTTGACTAGTTTCTCATGAATCAGGATTTCCGGACCCAATGTGCGATTATTAGATTCTGCATGTATAGCACATCTCGACTAACAGCAAAACTGGCCCTATAAACCCTCAAGAATTAAAAAAAATGTTCAGACAAAATTAATTATTACTACATTTCTTTGAAATATTTTCATAACAAATGATATATCTCTGCAAAAGACTCATCATACTTTTCTGGTAATTATTTGTGAAGTAAATTAACTTCATACGTAATATACAGAAACTTCCTGTGATATAATTGACTATGAATTAAACAGGAATAACGTCTAGACAATTAAATAGATAAGCAAATAATTCTTCGCATAATTTGAATCATTACTTGTCTGTCTATTCTATAAAAACAATTTAATATTGCAAACATATTTGCAAACATATTTTTGTAGTATATTTGTTTATATTCAGATGCATCATGAGCTATAAAAAAGGCCCGATCATGTTTTTATTTCAAGGTTCCAATGGTAGTTCATGTTCGCAAGAGCGAGACAAAAAAAGAAGGGGAACTGAGTCAAGAGATCTTGAAATCTCGAATCCGGAATTTTAGACTCAGGGAAATCCCAGCTCTCGAAATCCCCCATGTACCAATGTACCAAAATAATTTAGTTGACGTTAGTACTGACCCTGCAGAGTTACCTTTTAGATGTAGCTTTCTAAATTATTCAAAAATAATTGAAATCCAAATATAGTGACCACTTCTGTGTGACAGGATGAGATTACTGTATTTTTGAATGACGTTAATGATAAGGGATTCCCGGTTTCTACCAGCCTGCCTCATTCGTTTTTGCTTCAATGTGCATTGAAGGTAAAACTATACAGGGCCTAAAATGTTTTAAATTTCTACTTTCACTTTCACTTTCGCTTTTTGGTTTTCCACTGTTAGATTTTCTATTTTTCCAAATACACGTAAATCCCATAAAAATCTCTTGATAATCGTGAAACACTTTTGAGTTCTCTTGAAATACTTAAAATCCCTTAAAATCGTTTGAAATTCCTTAAAATCCTTTGAAATCCCTTGAAATTCTTGAATTTACTTCAAATCTCTTGAAATCCTATAAAAATCTCTAAATAATCATTAAAAACTTTTAAATTCTGTCAAAATTCTGAGGGATCACGTAAATTTACCGAAATTTAAAATTTCCGAAGTTGAAAATTCCCGAAGTTAAATATTCCCGAAATGGAAATTTCCCGACATTAAAAATTCCCGAAATTTTCATTAAAAATTTATTTCCATAACTTTTGTTCACAATTTCTCTTAAAAACTTTGAACAAAAGGTTTGAAAAGAAATGTTAAACAAAAATTTCGGGAACTTTTAATATCGGGAAATTTCAATTTCGAGAATATTTAATTTCGAGAATTTTAAATTTCGGGAATTTAAAATTTCGATAACTTTCAATTTTGGGAATTTAAAATTTCGGTATTATTATTTTCTTTCGGGAATTTTAAGTTTCGATGATTTTCAACTTCGGGAATTTTAAATTTCGGTAAATTTACGTGATCCCCAATTTTAAAAATATTTTAAATATTTGAACAACTCGGAAGCAAAGTTTCTAAAATAAAGGAAATAAAGTATTTTATATAATATAATATGGATTCAAACTGGTGATACTCAGTACCACATTTCAGAAACCGGTTGCCTTCATTACCATGCATTGAAACACAATCCTCCAGATTTGTTTTACTCACCCAAATAGAATTAACGGTGAGAAGAAGAAACGCTTTCCAAAGAAAATAATTTATTCTAACCATGTTTTTGTTTACTTCTTATCTTTTATCTTTAACACTTTCCTTGTAGCTTCTTTCAGTCTGTTTTACTTACTGGCTCTGAATCTCAGCTTTAACCAGTATTCAAACATCATGTCCTGACAAAGACAGAAGAGACTTCTCGAATCTGCTTGAAGATCGCTGATTGGAACTGATCTACCTTATCGCAATTGCAGTAATTTTCTTTTGCAATTTCATTTGAGGCATTATAAAAAGACACCGCATATGTTT
>JAUESH010000008.1:1726751-1736814 GCA_032275165.1 Synergus magnus | reverse complement strand
GTTTCATCATTCAGGCTTCATGTTATTTTTATTTCTAAGTTATCTTAATGGTTTATGAAATATTGTTATAATATCATTGTGTAGTCAATTAAAACTAAAGCAGAAAAAAGTTTTTACTTTGTCAAAAAATGTCTAAATTGTAGGTACTATACAATTTTCTATTATATGAACTAGCAAACTAAAACGCGCGCTGCGCGCACGATTATTTATTTTACTTCTTACAACTTCAAGTCATTCAAAAACCAATGAAATTTCGCTGACTCAAATTTAGAGAGCAGGTTTGAAAGAACAGTGTATGCGAGATTTTAGGGACATTTCGTTACATCACTTTCTTTTTTTAAAGAGGAATTTCAAGACGTTTCTAGGAATTTTAAGGGATTTTGACAATTTTCAAGTGATTTTAGAATTTGATAAGATTTCTAAGGATTTGAAGAGATTTTAAATGTTAAGAAATTCCAAGAGGTTTTGAGGAATTCTTAGAGACAGGATTTTTATTATACTGTTTTATCTCTAATAACATATATGACAATATATGATAGTAGACACACATCCATCCCTCTTTAAATGAGTCCTTTTTAAGTCATACATGATTATAATAGGGTTATCCCTTTTCCAGGGCCCTCTACTTCCATATATACATATTTTTTTTTTCCAGTCCAGAATTTCACTTGGAGAGAGAAAATTTCTCCCCAAAAGGGTCTTCATCCCCTTAGAAACAATGAATCGTTTCTAAATGCTACAAGCACCCTTCTGAAGTAGAGAATAATCCCACAATGAGTTAAGCGAAAGCCTCTAAGTGGTAGCACATACTGCTTTAAGTCTTGATGATCACTAGCCGACATCTTGAGATTCGATCGCCTTCCGCGGCAAATGATGATTGCGCATCTGCTATCAAAATTCGATCCTTTCTCGCGGTGGAATTCGTGTTCCAAATACCGAGTGCGCACGAATTGGACCGAAGATGGCCGAGCGATGACGAACCCCATCGGGTGGTGTGGGGTATACAATTTTCAGTTGCACGCAGGTCGTTGAATGGAGCGTGTGTGGAGAAGAGTTCAGGGTGCCGGACGTCGTGGCGGCGGCGCCGCGGGACGCTGCGGGTGTCCTACGCAGCCGTGTCAGTTGCACGTGGACCAACGAGCAAAACGTGGCGGAAGTGCTCGCAAATCCCGAGGGCCGCAGACCATCGTTTGTGGCTGTCAAGTACAACCCTGTCCTGTGCATCCCGTTTTGATTAGGGTTCGAAGAACCCAGCGACCTCCCTCAAACTGCGACTGTCCACCAGAGTCCCAACCCTGTCCCCACGCTCCTCGGGTAACCGTTTCGCGCCGGGTCAGAAGGTAAACAAACTATTCTCTATATGTTTTTCCTTCTCACCTCTTGTTTCACGTCTTCATTTCGATCCTCCAGGGCCTAAAATGTGTGTGTAGTCCGCACACTTTGTGTAGTCCGAATTTCAAAGTGTGCAGTGAAAATTTCCAAGTATTTCCAAGGAAAAAGTTTTAAATTGTACAGATTTGAACAAAAAAGAGCATACGAGAATAATTTTAGATTAAAAATTAAATATATATGTCAAGGAATTTCACGGTACTTCAAAAGTTTTTAAGGGATTTAAAAAAAGAGCTTTTTTGGGAGGGGGGGGGAGTGGTACTAGAAGTGTGCAGTCCAAAGTTTAAAACATTTTAGGCCCTGCGATCCTCTTGACTTCAATCCGCATTAAATGAATAAGGCACGGGGCTGGGGTCTGGAAATAAATTAAATTTGGGTAAAATGCAATATACGAAGCGTTTTCCATCAAAAGTAACGCGTTAAAGTTACTGGTACTTTTTTTAGTACTGTATACGCATTGGGAAAATAATTAGTTGATTAAATTACTCTGGTTTATAAAATATTGGGCTAGTAACAATGTGGATAGTAACAATGTGGATAGTAACATCAACAAAAAATGGTTGTACCACTTAATTCTATGATGAATTCCATTCTGTACTATACGTCGAATTTCATTAAATCAAATAAATGTTAATTCAATTTTTACTTTATTAAATTGATGGTTTAATGCTTCTATAACCAATAATATTGGAAGTTACGAATCTGCTAATCAGTAGAAATACGGCTCGTGTGGTCAGACCCAGTGACTTAAATATGGATGCGTCTTGCCGAGCATTTCCTTATCTACTTAAAGGGAAGAACTACATAACTGACTAGTAAAAAATTTAACTGCTCCATTGTAATAATAACAATGTGATACTGTGAAAATGATATTTTACAGTTGAAATTGATCACATTTAAACCAAAATATAATTGTACTGTTTTCGCACCGTGAGATAAATTAGTTGCCATGGCAACTTTCAACAAAATTTAATTGCGCTCTATTACCCAGTTAGTTCACTGCAATATGTAACGAAATAAATTTTGTGTTTTTTGAATTGAAAAGGACCCTAAATATCTTTCCTGTTTAAGGCTTTTAAAACTCAGAAGGAATTCCTTAATAATAGTAGTTATTAAAGACAATGTTGAATATTGAGACGTTGGGTCTCAAGAAAGAAAAATTTGGCTTTTATTTATGACCTCTGACGAGCATAAAAAATTTAATTTCAGATGCGATTGCACGGAGAGACCGTGTCGACACATGTCGAATACACGACGTCGTCCCCAGGGAATTTCTTCAATCCTGCCTCTGACTCCAGTCGTGCAAAATCCAGTGAATCTATGTGAGTGCGAGGAGAAATCAAGTTGCCCTCACGTCGGAGAAGATTGTGAGTGCGAGGCAAAGCCGTGTTGTCATACCATAAAGACTCGTCGACCTCGTCGATCCTGTGATTGTCCTTCACAACCCTGTCCTCATAAACCAGTCGAGGGTCGAATAAAACGTGTGAAATGTCGTGTGAGACGTGCTGGTTGTGCGATGGCCAGGTGTACCGCGGAATTGGCAATGTTGCATCTGCATTGGGAGCTTGCATCTGAATGTGCACCCTGTAAACCCAGAGCCTTGACGAGACGACTGTGCAGAAGGCAGCAAAGCGACAACGAACTTTACCGCAGCAACAGCTTTAAGTTCGAACGCTTCGAAAGAACCAGAGACGAGTGCTCGACTCCACTTCGCAAACAGGTCAGTGCCTCATTTTTTAGTTTTTGCAGTGAGGACCTCTTCAGTTTTTAGCGAATATCTTGGAGGGAAACTGAAATCTCTGGAATTTCTAGAAATTATCCTGTCTTAAAAAAGTGGTGCAACGAAATATCTCGAAAATCTTGCATGCATTGTTGTTGCAAACCTGATTGGCTTTTGAATGACTTGAAGTTGAAAGAAAAAAAAAAACTAATGGCGCAAAAAAATTTCACGAAAACCTTCGAAATTCCTTATTAAAATTCGTTAAGATTTCTTAAAACTCCCAGAAACCTTTTAAAAATTAGAAAAATTTCATCAAATCCCTTAAAATTTTACGATAACCTTCGAAATCCTTTTAAATTCTACAAAAACTTTTTAAAATCATATATGTATAGAAATTCTTTTGAAATCCCTCAATAAAATTACCTGACAAACTTTAAAGTTCTTTGAATCTCGTAAAAAATTTTTTTATTTCTTGACATTCCTTAAAATACTACAATAAAATATAAAATCACTTTATATCCTTTAAAATTTCACAAAATCTTTTAAAAATCACATAAATTTCTTAAATTCTCTTAAAATTCTTCGAAATTCCACGACATCATTTAAAATATTTTAAAATCCCTTAAAATTCTACGAAATCTTTTAAAAATCCTAAAAATCTTTTAAATTTCGTAAAAATTATTTGAAAATCGTTAAAATCCCTTAAACTTCCTAGAAACCGTTTGAAACCTCTTAAAATTCCTCGAAATTTCAGGACAAGATTTAAAATCCCTTAAAATCTCTTAGAATTCTTAAAAATCTCTGGCAAACTTTAAAATCCTTTAAATCCCGTAAAATATTTTAAAAGTCATAAAAATCTCTTGAAATCCGATCAAATTTGTGAAAATCTCTTAAAATTCCTAGAAACTTCTTGAAATTCTTTAAAATTCTACGATAACATCTAAAACTCCTTTACATCCCTTAAAAATCCATTAAAATTATTAGAAATCTCATTAAACTCCATGAAATCCTTAAAATTCTATAAAATCTTTTAAAAATCAGAAAATCCCTTAAAATTATTAGAGATCTCATAAAATTTTACAAAATTCTTAAAAATTCCATAAAATATTCTAAACATTATTAAAAACCTCTTGAATTCTTTCAAAATTCCTGGAAATTTTATGACAACATTTAAAATTCCTTAAAGTTACTTTAAAATTTTTTAAACCTTTTGAAATCTCTTAAAATTCCCAGAAACTTATTGAAATTTTTTTAATTCTACGATAATATTTAAAGTCCCTTTATATCCTTTAAAATTCATTAAAATTATTAAAAATTTCGTAAAATTCCACAAAATCTTTTAAGAATCATAATATGTCATAATACGTCACATAGTTTATGGTAAGGGAGGGTTCGGCAAATTGTGACGAGGTATGACAGCAATTTGTAAATGATACTGAAACTTAATAGGGAAGAAATGAGTAACAGGCTCCGGTTTATTTTGAGAATGATGAGAGCAGTAAAAGTCAAATAGTAAAAAGCGGACAACCATAAAGCAGGTGGGTTGGAAAGGGTGTGCTGTAAACTGTCACTGGGTCGCTAACCTATCTTCACATTGACGACCAGTGGGATTATTGACCGCCCTTAACCCTCGCTCGAGGGCGTTAGCAGGGGTCGCTTTCCTGCAAGTTGATTCAATCTCTTTTGTATCTCACTTCTGAAACACGTGCTGCATGCATCAGCTATGTTTTGTATGTACCATGTATATACATAGTGCATCTTCATTGAAAGAGCTTGATAAAAAAGTATGTACAGGACCTGTGTAGATAAACTTGTAAAGAACTAATGCAGGATAGTAAAAAATTCAGAATAGCTTAAATTCTCGTAATTTTGATCCTTTCAATGCAGTAATATGGATTTAAAACATAGAAGTGAAGTTGAGCAACATTAAATATAAATTCCCTAAAATCCAGCGGAGAAAAATTTTAAATTTTAGTTAGATTTTTGAATAACTGGAAAGTGTTATTGATTCAAATATGCATATATATTTGAATTTTAATGGTTAGATACGCTTTGCTCGGAAGTGCACCGCGAGATGTGTTTCCAGAGGAAAATGGAGGGTTATTACCCTGTTATATTGTGTCCTAGCGTGCTTTGTTGCACAACGTGATATATATTTATGCCAGCGTGTGGCTGCTCCTAAATAGTTTCTATTTGTACAGGAAAATTATTTGACAAGTGAAAATTGAACAATGAACATCCAACTTTTTATTATTGTCCTTTAAACTCGAAATAATCTAATTATTTCTACCTCCATGAATTTAAGCTCTACCTTTATATTTCGGCTCTCTACTCCTTTCATAGTTGAAGAGATCAAACGAATAAAAGAAGTGAAGCACCAAACATTTTGAAGTTCATAGATCGAATCCTATATTAAAAAAGTGGTGTAACGAAATGTCTCGAAAATCTCGCATATATTGTTGTTGCAAACCTGATGAGGATGTAAAAAACATTTTCGAGAATATTCAAACTGGATCTAGATTAAGACAAAAGAATTCTTTTTTCTGTTTTAGAGAAATATCTCACTTGCTTAGCACACGAGATTAATTGCTCAGAAAATGCCTTAGATTAATTATATAAATGAATTTCTTGGATCTAAGGATTCTTTTCTTCGGTTGCTATGTATGTATTAGATGTTGCTGGTGCTAAAAGGACTTAATGAGCGGAATTTGTGTCGATTCCAGTGAACTAATAACTCGTGCATCCCTAGAGTTTGCTTTTTTCATTCATGACTTGCCTTCCGTCATAATATCATCTAGAAATCCAGTCTGAAAGCCATCTCATATATTTTTTCCATGTAACAAAAAGACAGTGTGAGAAGAAAAAAAAAGTTCCTTTTTAGATTCCTGGGTAAAGTCTCGACTCCAAGTAAAGTCGAGAGTAAAGTGCATTTGCTTGATTACATGAATGCGGTCTCGTTGTTTAGATATAATAAGGCTGATTGTGCACGAACCTCGAGTCGCATTAAAGTCAGGGGTGAAACTAAGATTCTGATCTACGCTCGACGAGAAACTGTTTCTTGGCCTCTGTAAAAGTCAGGAAATTACTTTTCGCTTATCAGTAAACACTGAGACATTTCTACAGTTAGAAAGCTCTTCCAAACTCTATAAATTGAGAAAAGAAAATTAGAAGAAACAACTTCTATCTCTTGAAAATATTTGAAATTACGATTGAAATAATTCATGTCTACTAAAAATTTTCCTATAAATATTTCATCCGTCTATTCGAGGGCAATGGTCCAAATTCAAGATGAAAATTCATTAGCAATGCAAGTACACGGAACGTTGCTCGTTGAATGTGCAGCATCTGCAAGGCGAAACTGGTAAATGCAACTTTGGCATCACGTTCTTTATCTTCTATTTTCTCATTCCACTGCACATCCGCAGTTTTAAACTTTCAACTTTAGAAATATGGCTTTCAAAGAAAGAAAAAATGGTGGACTATTGTAAAATGAAAAGGAACTATATTTAGTTAGAACTGATGTTTCTACACACAGGTTTTGTAAGTATTAATGAAAAGATTAGAAAATTAAATAGTCACAGGTAGCGGAAACGCAAATAAATTTAATCAATTATATACATGTTACTGCACAGTGCACACACAAATTTGCGAGTCTGGTACAAATTTATGTACTTTCTTGGTGACATTACATATTCCTATATGTATAGTTACGAAGTTTGCACGTACGCCCGAGTGGTTCAAAGTGTTACCAAGGTCTCACCTAATATACACAACCTTATGCAAGATCTTATGAAGATTAATGTACAGTAATGCCGACAATCTTGGATTTTCTAATTTCAAGGGTGTAATTTAAAGTTTAAGACTTAAATTGAAAATTTTCGAGAATTTGTGTAAATTACTTCTAGAAAGTGGGTAATTCATTATGAGGATTTATTATGAATCTTTTAAAATTACTAGCAAACCAACACGCTCGCTACGCGCACGATTATTTATTTTACTTGTTACAACTTCAAGTCATTCAAAAACCAATGAAATTTCGCTGATTCAAATTTAGAGAATTTACGTCACTTTTTTAGAGAGGAATTTCAAGATGTTTCTAGGAATTTTAAGGGATTTTGACAATTTTCAAGTGATTTTTATGACTTTTCAAATATTTTATGGGATTTAAAGAATTTTAAAGTTTATCAGAGATTTTTAAAATTTCTAAGAGATTTTAAGGGATTTTTAATCTTGTCGTGAAATTTCGAGGAATTTTAAGAGAATTTAAGAAATTTTTGTGGTTTTTAAAGATTTTGTGAAATTTTAAAGGATTTTATGGAATTTGATGAGATTTCTAAAGATTTTAAGAGACTTTAAATGTTAAGAAATTCGAGAGGTTTTTAGGAATTCTTAGAAATTTTTGCGAATTTTAACTTGTATTTCAAGAGATTAATGATTTTAATGGTTTTTGTGGATTTTTAAGGGATTGCAAGAGGTTTCTGGGAGTTTTAAGAAATCTTAACGATTTTTAATAAGAGGTTTCGAAAGTTTTCGTGAAATTTTTTTGCGCCATTAGTTTGTTTTTCTTCTTTCAAATTCAAGTTATTCAAAAGCCATTCAGGTTTGCATCAAAATTGTATGCGAGATTTTCGAGACATTTCGTTACACCGATTTTTTAAGATAGAATTTTTAATAGGTAACTCCATGCACCATTTTCCAAATTCTAATTTCAGCTCTTGGATGTGGGAAGCATAAATTTATAAAGTAAAGAGTACACGTTCGAGCATATCTAACGTCAATTTCCATGAAAAAACTTCATTTTTCTCGATCCTTTTTCCTCCCGCTTCACTTCATACTCTATCTACTGCGGCTCTCATTATAGACTTCTGAATAACCTATTACCGATAGTCAACTCGTTTCAAAGAGGATTTAAAGATATATCGACAAAGAGCTTGCAACTTAAAAAGCTTTGATCTAATCCCTAGCTCTTATAATAAAATCTGCAGCTTCCAATTGAGAAGATGTATTTTCTATCTCCTTTTTGTTTCTCTACATATTATATAGCTTTATCAGGAATAAATCATTTTATGATCAATAGTAATTTTTATGATTTCTTCTTTTGGTATTGTTGATGAAGACTATAAAATTCGAGATTTATACTGCATCAGATTTTTCACATTTTTAAATTTTTTTAGTATATTTTAGTTGTTGAAGCCAATTGATATTAATTAATTCCTGGTTCTGCAATTTTCTATAATTTGCTTCATGAATTTTGTGCAGTGTCACTGGAAATGAGAGCAACACGTGAGCGCAGCGCGTGAGCAATGCTGTATTGATCTCGCGGCGCCAGCTGACCCGCTACCCAATCGCGTTTCACCAAAATTCAGACTAGACTAATTTTTTCAATTTTTCTCGTGAAACCAGCAATTTACATCATTGGCTTTTTCCGTTCTCTTAAGAACATTCATCCGAAAAATATAGCACTTTAATGAAATGAAAAGATGTCAAGCATGTCAAGTGAATATATTTTTTGATATTTATCAAATCTAGAAGTTGATAATGAAGAATAAATCCTAATAAGAATAAAATTAACTTATGAATTAACTTATAGAATCAACTGGAAAATGGAAATTTTAATAAAAAAGTTTCTTTAATAAAAGGGAAGTTTCTTTAACAAAAGAATGTTCTTGATATCGAGTTGAATAATTTTGCCACGGATTAAGAGCCTGTCTAGAAGTGGAAGATGGCTAACTTATTCATAGCACGAGTTATCTAGGCAGAAAATGTTTCACGGAAAGTAGAAAGAAAGTTCAGTTTGGTATTTCATATTTTCTATCTTCCGAGGTTTTTTACTTATGTTAAAACTTTATAAAGAGACAAATTGGGAGCCAATGGAAATTCATGAAAGCCAATTTCCTAGTAAAATATTCTTTATTCTAAAGGCCGTAAATTGTACTAGTAAATCTAAAGCACGACTCGAAGGTATAAAAACATTAAAAATAACAGACACATATATTTTACAACATACAAATAATTTAAATCGCATTTTCTTCGATCCAGTCCAAAAATTTAGATACTCTAGTAAAAACAGTTGGATAATCTGTTTTTGCACAGCCATTAGCCCAGGAAACAAGACCAACAAGTCTTCCTTCAACTGTCAAAGGACCTCCAGAGTCACCCTGCCAATTCAGATAATTTTTATTATTTTATATTAATGCATCAGTTTTTTCTGAGTATCTATTTGCAGATATTTAAAATTTTTGGGGAGTTTTATAATAAATTTTATTTTACTTCAGAAAAATAATTTGATAGAATTAAATATTTTATGAGTCAAAAAACATACGTTACAAGATCCCTTCATGACATCTGGATCATAAGCACAGATTTGACTATCGTGAACAGCAAGACCTTCTAGTTCATCATATACCCTTGCACAGAAAGCTTGATCGGCTATTACTACGTCAACTCGTTGCAAATGATCAGGGGCAAAACCACCTAACTGTAAAGAAACGATTTAGTAAAAATTAAATTCTTGTTCTTATTTCAATTTTAGCAAATAGCCAAATCTTAAAACATCTGCTTTCTGACTGAATAGCAGTAAACATAATTGAAATAAATAAACTTACTTTGAGATTGCCCCAGCCAGAGACAACGGCTTTCTGATTAGCACTGATGATTTGATTAGATTTGGGAAGAGGAACCATCTTGATTTCTTCACTGATCGCGAACGAAACTTTGACCTAAAAATAAAAGAAAGTTGATAACACCCTCCTAATAATTTATCAAAACTAGCAAACCAACACGCGCGCTACGCGCTCCATTATTTATTTTACTTTTTACAACTTCAAGTCATTCAAAAACCAATGAAATTTTGCTGATTCAAATTTAGAGAGCAGGGTTGCAACAACAATGTATGCGAGATTTTCGAGATTTCGTTACACCACTTTTTTAAGATAGGAAAGGAAACTGAATTTT
>JAUESH010000008.1:1701388-1711793 GCA_032275165.1 Synergus magnus | reverse complement strand
ATTTAAATTTAGAGAGCAGGTTTGAAAGAACAATATGTATGCGAGATTTTAGAGACATTTCGTTACATCACTTTTTTCAGATAGGAAAAGTTTAAGTTCCCAAATTTTCGTGTTAAGAAAAGTTGAATTCGAATTGTTTAAATTTTTCCCTGATGTTATCATTCATTGTAGCACTGCAAGTATACTGATAACAGGATTCATGATTACGAAGGTAAACCTCGGGATTATCCATTCTTTCTGGATTTTGCGCATGAACCGACAGAAAAGTAGAAAACTGTGAGATGGTATTCAAAAAATATTCAATGCAGTAAATTTAGTAACTAAATTATAAATTGAGATTAGTATTGTGGTGGGAGTTTTCGTAAATAAAGCAATAATGATCAAAATATATACTAAAAATTAGAGTTTTAAAAATACTGTTCATACTTACAAGAGATTATTTCCTTATACACAATGAGAAAAATCTGAAGTAAATTTCAAATCAACACTTTCATAAATTTTTTGTATTTCTTAAATTGAAAATTCATAAAAACACATTTGAACTGGAAAAATGTTAATTTATTGCGTGCGTTTATACTTCCAGATGGAGAATGACAGAAACTCACTGTCACAGGTTTCGTTATCTGTTGTAAGGCAGGTGACGTGGTCTTATCAGACGAAGAGTTTTGGAATGATAAAAATGATTTTACCTTCTCAAAATTGTTGACAATTCCAGCCTTACTCATTATTTAACTACACACAACGTCAGATGTGATATTATGATTGGTTACTAGGTGTTTCATTATCTACAATTCGGGGCTTTTTATTGTTATTTGCTATTGTGTTTTCACGTAATAAAACATCACCAAGCAAAATGTAATTTTAGTTTTAATAAAAAGGAAATAAATAATTGATTGGGTAATGAGTGTAAAGTTACAAATTCCACAGAAGATACTGTTGCATATATTTCAGTACTAAATACATACATGGAAGAGCTTGTGTGACAAATTTCATTATTACGTGACTCTATTAATTAATGGCAGCTCATTTGGATTGAAGGATTAATTCTTTTATCGCACATGTTATCAAAACTGTATAAAAATAGAACTGACTCACTTAAAAAAGTTTCTTTCCTTATTTTCTTTATAATTTAAATGTCATTTTCTTCCTTAACAAAAAATAAGCAATTTAGCAAGTTTAGATTTCCAGCTTAAATTGAAAGAGTTGTATACGTCCGAAGGAAATTGCATTTAAATTCAAGTGTTATTAAATTACTACGACTTTTGCGAAAAAGTACGGATTCTAGAAATGGGGTAACATGATGTTGCTGTATGCTTTCGCATGATATTCAACACCAGCTCGTTACGACCTTTTCTCATTTAAAACCCTCCCGCGATGTCACATCAAAGATATCTGAATCCCTGGATGCAGGGTGTAATATCCGCTGGCCATAAGTCACGTATGTCATAGCCATAGAAGCTTCCACTGTTTACACGATAATTCAAGAACCCCTGATAATGTTCGTATATTTTTCGAGTCAATTTTGAATGTAAAACTGTCGAATTGAAGCTTTCTTTTAGAAAAAGGTTTAATGCATACATTAATACATATTGGTGCAATTTCAATAGAGCGAAAGAAAGGGCGAAAATAGAGAGTAAAAGGGTCATTGTACAGCTAATGAGATTTTTTGTTTTTGTTCTCTATTCCGGTCAACACACGAATGCTCTCATATACGAATGTTCCTTATTGGCTTAGAAACCACCTTATGTGGAGATGCCGTTAGTTTATTCTTGATAGGTTTCTCTTGCGGGTTAAGCCTTTGTAACTATAAAAAAAACTAACAGTCGAACTTCATACTCTACTGAATAAATATATTTTATATCGGGAGGTGATTCGATATTGCATATTGCATTTTTTAGACTTTTGAATTTGTATTACCTTTATGCTCAAAGAAGAAATATGCTGTTTGCAAACTTTTGCTTGCAGATGAATATTTCGTTAGCCTGCAAGCAGAACAAAGTCAAATGCAAAGCTCGTATGAACATATTCGCATTGTGGGGACGAAGATTACTTTGTCGATGTTGGATTCCTCTCGTCTGCATTATTACGTTCAAATTTATGGAGCGTTTGACTTGAAGAAGTTATTATGATATTGAAATTTAGTGGCACTTCTAGATAATCATGCCTGTGCGAAGGAAGTTGCAAGAAGAATACGAATGTATTTTCATTGCATATATATGAGTGAATCTATGTAACGAAGTAACAGCAATTTCATACCTCAGATTCTACTATTAATTATTTATAAGTATATTCCTTCACTTCGAGGAAAATTGTTCACAGATTAATTACAGAAGCAATTTTAAACTGAATAAACCTAGGTTTCTGAAAAGTTCCATTCTAGTTTTCACTGAAGGAAAAGTAAGAGCCCCCTTGATCGATAGCAACATAAAACGCAGAGTTGTAAGCGGAAAGTACAATATCTGTAGTGATTTGCTCAAGATTGATTCGAATACATGTATCGTTCCGTAGCACGATCAGTCTTCAAGCTTTTCCGGAAATTCGCGAAATTCCCTATAAGCTATGAAGCAACGATTCGGCGAGATGCAGACCTTTTTCCGCTGAAATCTTCCAGAACTTGGGGGAGGACACGTCCCAGCTTCTTCCAATATGCTGCATAATTTGACCATTCCTCAAACCTAACCGAAAGCCTCAAAAGAATACGAGTGTATTACTGAACAGGTCGTTGTTTGGCATTTGCGAGACACTGAGACAGTCACTTTCCATGCAGACAATACCCTCTCTTTCAGAAACATTTTCAAGTATGCTAAGATATTCTCAAATCAAGATTCACGTGGCTTTGGATATGAGCCTAAGAATCTATGTCTTCAGTATTTTTATATACTGTAATAGCGCTGTAAATTGTGCTCTTTCAAAACGAACTATGAATTATTTTTTTAAATGCATCTCGCGAATTGCAATATCCAAATACTAATAGTAGTAAATTTTACATAATAGAGATATGATTAAAGTTGAAAAACACCCTTTCTCATATTCACTTCGCATGTCCTCAAAACTTCTGAATTAAATTTAAACAAAAACCAAACCTAACTTCCTTTTATACATCTTAAACAAGCTTAAACTTAATGGAGAAACAAGAAATTATAATACAAGTATTCATAATTTTCATTTTTCATAATTTTTAATTTTCCGAATTATTATTTTCCATAATTTCCATAATTTTTAGTTTTCCGAATGATTAGTTTCCATAATTTTTATTTTTCCAAATTATTATTCTTCATAATTTTTATTTTTCCGAATTATTATTTAAAATAATTTTTCTTATTCATAATTTTCAGTTTTCATAATTTTAATTTTCCGCATTATTATTCAACATAATTTTTATTATTAATAATTTACATTTTTCATTATTTTTAATTTTCCGGTCAAATTTCAAGTCGTTGTTTCCCATCTATGTCTAGTCAAAGTGGTCGGTAATGTAGGTAAAAAGATAGCGCTGATAGATACTTCATTTCAGTATTTAATGTGTGAAATAAAAATTATGGAAAATATAATAATAATTCGGAAAATTAAAAATTATGAAAAATTAAAATTATGAATAATCAAAATTATAGCACATTATTATTAGATGAAATGAGTTTAGGTCAAATAATTTTTATGAAAAACAAAATTTGGGGCATTTTCATTCTCCCCGTATTTTTTATGTTAAATAAGAAAACTGTGATTATATTTATTAAATTTTCATTCTAAAAACGTACAATCTACATATTTTTACAGTTTTGAAGTCGCAGGTTGTTTCCTTAGTGGCCTATTTCTCGCCTATCTTGAAAGACGTCTATATACAATCTAATGATACAAAGTTCAGCTAATCCGTTCCAACCCAGTTCCATCCTCGAGATCTGTGAATCAGAATCAGCACAATCCAGGTGAAAAGGTGAAGCCCTGCTTTTGAAAATCGCACTGCCTTTCATATTGACATGTCTTTATACTCTCCTCTTCTCTTCGCAGACGGTACACCGGTTCAATGAAACCCAATCTCGATTAGTTCCCGCTTGTTCTCGAAGTGCTTTCGTCTCTCGACACCAGGGTGGGCTCCCATCGCTTGCCTATACTTTGTGACGTAGCAAACTGTACTCCTTGCTTCCTTGCTCTACTCCGCTCACTCTACAGTGTACACACACACCCTCTCTCTCTCTCTAACCTTCTCGCAATCGATTGCGATATATCGCTAGCAGGGTCGGCTCGACGTCCGCCCGCCGGCGGGAGCGCAGCCGCAGCTACCTCGTATTTCTATTGGCCCGTGATGATGTCATCCAGTCTCCCCTAGGTCTGTGAAAACGTCTGCGGTGTTTTCTGCAGTCCACACCGACCACTCGAGCGGCTAGGCCGCGTCATCCAAGATTTACTCGTGCTTTCATTTACATTTCAGTCATACATACAGTGTACACTTTATGCCCTCCCTCTGCTTACTGCGTGTGCCAGTAACTAACAACCTCCAGCAGCTGCCGACTAACGACGCGTCCCTGAAAGGTGAGTCATCACTGGGGATTCCTTTCCATCGGTCAGGCGTGCACGGAACAGAGAACAGTTATTTTCGTGCTCTCTCTATCCTATGCCGATGAGTCATTCCCACAACACGAGATTTCAAGAGTTCCTCCAGTTCCTCATTGTTTAGTTGCACTTAGCAAGTGTCGGACGCGTTTTCTGAGTTCCCAAGAGCTCGACAAGCGAGAAGTTATTCTCATTCAAAAATCGCATCTTAATATTTAGTATACAAGTATAGCTGTATGTACTAATAAAACGTGCTACATATATACCTGTAGCGCGTGAGTCATTCGGATGTTTTTGTGTCTGTACGCGAACTTGTTATGTATTCTTAGCTCGTGTGTATTCGTGTCGTTAGAATCGATTCTAACTCTAAAAGTAGAGTCTTTAAGAGTACAGTCTTCATTCTATAATAAAGCACAAGCCCCGGTGCTTAAAACTCTATTTGCATTGAAATTTTGAGTGGAAAGTAACAGATTTTTTATTTGGAAGTGACGAATGTCGACAGTGCTTCGAAGAGTTTGCAATTCTGCATGTGACACCCAGGCAAAGTAACGGAGTAGCTATAAAGTTATTGCGTTGCGAAAAGGAAGTGACAATCTTTAATATGAGCTCTTTCAAACTCTACTATCCACCGAGTGTTATTTCCAGTCAGGTTAGTAATTACCACTGATAGGAATTGCCGGCTTCATGGCCTTTCCGATGTCTACTTATTACTTTCTTCATCATACTAACTTCATAAATTAACATACTAGTTTCACTGGTGATTGGCCATATCCTAAGTTAAAAGATCATGTTTTCATCGTGGAATGTAGTCTCAAATAACCAAACTTCACCTTTTAAATAATTATCAGGCACCTGGGTTATTATTGCATAAATTTTAGCTAAATCGGTCTGTAAATTCTTCGTCGTTGGTGGAATCCATATTTTACATTCAAATTAACAACCTAGTTACTAAAAAAATCGAAGTAAGAAAATCTAAGCATCAATCATCATCTTGGGAATGAAAAACAATAATTTTGAACAAGATACTTTCTCCTCGGCAATATGCAAGAAAAGACTATTCCTTTACTAAAAATGAGACAATTTAATCTGGAAAGAAAACTTCAAGGGAACATCATTCTAGGAAACACTCTTATAAACTTCACTCTGACAATATTCTTAATCTATTATAAAAAAATTAGCCATAATCAGGCCAAATACTTTTTTCATTCTATTTTCATGAATTACAAATAAATTCTCATTAGTAAAATCCACTGGGACTATGTTTATCCACATTTAATGCGGTGTCCTTTCTTTCCTCGAAAAATTCTTCATACAAAGAGCAATAGAAAAAAAATTACTACATAAATATGAAATCGTAAAAATATCCCTGTGAAGTGAATCATTTTTTTGTTATGCCATCTTTTTTAGTCGAAAGAGTTCTAGAGTTCTACAAAAAAGAATTTTCGAAAAATTCAAAATTCCAACAGTTACAGCGTTTTGAAAATTGTAACATCCTAGGAAATTTTTCGTCAAAAGATCCAGGAGCTCTGATCAGAGTTCCATTTCCCACCAGAAGAGTTCTATTGAAAAGCCCTCTATCATTTTTCAATCAACTCATAATCAAAAAATCTACGGGACTTTAAAGATACCCAAAAAATTTCGAATTTCAAAATTTTGAGAGCTCCAGGAGTTCTGGTGATCGTAAAAATATACTGATATAATAATAATAGAAATTCGCTGCTTTCTGTACTGATAATACTGAGTAGAAAATATTGTTTATTCAATTAATTTATGCATACATTCCATATGTCCTCTATAGATAGTTTAAATTATTTTTGAATGTTTAACTATAAAATTGTTTAATTTTTAAGGCTTTAAATCTAAAATTGCTTCATATGTATTGTAATATTAAACTTTTAATTTGAGAACCGTGAGTAACGGAAATTTAAAAAAAAGTTTGTGTGTAATAATCAATCTACAAAGTTTTTTTTTTATCAAACAATACTATTCTTTCCGTGTAGCATTATTGCTGATCCAACTTAGTCCACTCTCTCTACATTTTCTTACATAATTCTCTGACTCAGCTAGTGAAGAAACAGAAAAGTCTAAAACAGAGAAAACGAATCATTTGTTCTCAATCTAAATACCTTCTTTTATTTTCTGCACGATTCTTCGTGAAATTGAGTTTAAAATAGATGTATGGGTTCGTTGAGATTTCACTGTAAGTCCAGGTGCAAAAGTACACACAAATCTTTCGTTTTTACTTAAAGTAACGATCAACCTGAGGTTGTAAATATGTGGGACAATGAACCCAGTTCTCCCTCGGGCTCGTTGTTCTCTTGCACGAATGACTAAACCTGGACTCGACTTCATTATAACGTTTAGCAGGATGCTACAGGACTCGAGGCTTTATTTTCCCTCACATATGAACTAAATCTAGTAAACTCTGCTCAGAATAATAACTATAATATAGTGTGAGCGAGAGAAAGACTGAGCCGAACGTTGCGCAAATGTTTATGCATTTAGAACAAATTCCAACTTCTGTAATCGAAAGGACCTCGACAAGAATGTCGTTTGGAGTCTGCAAAAAATTACACGAGGCGCAGACTTGTACCTGCCTTAAAAACTATTCCGTTGCATAGACTGTAGTTGAGTGTAGGCAGAAGTATGGTAATAACCAGCGCTATAAATTTATATCCAAACATGACTGGACTCCATTGAATGCTTAAAGAGAAATTTATGCCCATTTATTTATTTATTTATTCAAGAGTTAAGGGGCAAAGTTCTTGTTGAAAAAAATATATAATTGCTTAGGTTCCTCACTTGTTCATCTTTGAGAACCCCTTTTGCTTTTCAAAAGGATATTTTCTCTATATAACATGTTATGGGCTATAATCTAAGTATTAAACATCCAATGTGTATTTTTTATTTCTAGTTTTACGAGTCCCTCGACTGCTAATATCGTTTCTCTTGTGCGTAGCACAACAAGTTTGTACCTACATATTGTCTCGAGGAAGATGATATTACAAATTCTCAGTGCAAGCAATTGAGCGAAGTTTATTGCTATTTTGTATCATTAAATGGAGATTAAATGAGATTTGATAATACAGCATGAAACTTGGCATTTTGTGACAGATAATTAGTTAACGAATGCATGCGTGATAAAAAATAAAACACTTTGCACTGGATAATGAAAGATGTAGATACGACAAATACGTAAACAAGTGGAATTGTTATCGGACACTGCTTTCAAGACGAAACAAATGTGTTTTATCGATCTCTTGTGATAAAAATGATGATGTAGCAAGAGGTATTTTACAAAAACCTCAATATTCTGAATTGCAATATTTTTAATTCGTAAATTTTAAATTAAAATTGCACTTCTGGACAGCTATTTCAGAAGTTGCATTGTTCAAATAATCTTTAATTCCCCTCTTCAAGAGGTAAAGGGATTCGTAATAATTCTTCGAGATTGCCTTAATTACCATTGTTTTGTTATACTCGCAATAATCATTCCCATTCGCGGAATTACGTTCTGTTTATTGATGAAAGTTGGCGCGGAATGTCACCCTGTACATTGAACATTTACGAGCAAAGAGACTTGTTTATGCTTTGTAATGCAAAATTCATTAATCGTTAGAGAAATAGGAAAGCGGAAAGTGAAGCTACTGAAGAAACCTCTTCACAAATCGTGGCAATTCATTTAGAAATTTTATTAAGTAGATTCATGCTCACAAAAGCATTTCGGCACGAGACTCTTCTCATCCTTTGTTCTTTCACCCCCTGTTTTCGGTCTTTCTTCTCCTCAATCGCCGAATTTTCTCGAGTTAAGCCCTTCTTTTTAAGTATCCTTTTAGTTGATTAACTACCACTCATTTTCATCTCACAATATTCATAAATCTAGTTTATCATTTTATTCAATTTTCATTCCACCGTAAACTGTTACTGGATAAGCGAGTTCAAAGGTTTAAAAATATCTTCTATAAACCCTAAACTTTCAACCAATATGACCTGATATCGCTTTTACATTTTTCAAGCCTGTTTTATATTCATCAATCCAATGTATATAATCTTTACACATTTACACACACATTTAAACACACGACCCTTTATCTTTATGAACTTCTGGGGCGAGACAATGCCTGTAAATATCGAAGCATGCAGAATAATGTTGCCTGCAGCCTATCATTGAAAGTAATGGCTTATAAACAGAGAATACGCAACGAGTGTGATAAATTTATGCTGTTCATGCGTCATATTCAAGGAAACGTCGAATGAAAAATGTGAAGTAACTTATGTCGAGTATTATACTTGTGACAAATCGGATTCCCCATATGGAAGAGGGACTGACCTCTTGGAAAGTCATAATCATCAAATTCATCAATTGCAGTTTTATATTGACTCTCGAGACAATTTGCACTGAATGTACTTATTTGAGCAATCATTGATATTAATATTTTTGAAATTGGTTTCGTTTGGAAAGCTAATTTAGTGTTTTCTCTCCTACGGGTTGTGGGTCTAAAAATATTTAATGAGCAATATTCTGGACCCATAATCTGTAGAATTAATTAACTGTTGGGATTAAATTAAAGAATGAACTCTTATAATTTTTTTGAATTGGATCGTTTTTGGAAAATAATGTGGAATAAATATGCGAGTTATCTTGTTACTGCGTAAGATGCGTTTATATATAGTCGAGCATGCCTGAGTCACGCGAACGCATGTGACTGCTTGTGACTCATGCTTTCTAAAGTTGTCCTCCGATTTTAAATTTAAGACCAATAAGACCGCCAGGCGATTCTCTAACTTTGCATCGACGAATCGGGCGAATTTTTACTATCGAGTAGTAAATTGTTATATTAGGACTGGATTTATTTTTAGAGTCCAAAAAAGACAGGGAGCAAAATTGTTGTTTTTGGCTTATAAATATGAGAGTGACTCAGAGGACATGTGTATCATGTTTTGGTTTTCACGATCGTGAATTTCGAATCTTAATCTTTATTTAGGATTCAGCTGGTTCGCATTTCAAACTTCAGAATGCAGTTTTAAGTCTAATTTGTAAATATTCAGATTTGAATATATTCAAGTTGGAAGCAATCCATCAACGCTTGAACTTTAAAATTGAACCATTCGGATGACTGAAAATCAATTTGCATTAGGTCAGCGAGGATCATCCCATAAAAAATAGCTATCTGATTCACAAAAGGATCCTTTCAGTGATTTAATAAAGAATCAATTACTTCGTCGAAGTGAATGATTCGTACCTGCGTAAGAGATCCTCATTGAGTGTTTTCAGTCGAATTTATCATGACTCAGTAAAAAATAAATGCCTTGTGTGATCTCAAGGCAAAACTTTGATCCCAGGTTATCCTTTTCATTCTTTTTTATGCTAGTTGACCTTTCGCCGTACTGTCTCGGGTAAACGTTGACTAAGATTCCTTGACTTTTCGTTGAGAGTTCATTCTGCAGTTCGTACCTCCAAATGGTAAGCAGTGAGTCACTTCAGGAAAATAAACTGTATACTGTATAGGTATATAGTATACAAGGTGTTCCAGGACAAAAGAATCCTTTCCAAATTTATGTCCGTTTTACTATTTAGTGAACTTGGCAAATGGACAGGGCTGCCACAGACTAATGTACTTCAAAAAAGTGACAAAAGTGACTAATTTGATCTAGAAAGTAACTAAAAGTGACTAATTTTGAATTTATTTTGATTTAATTATATATTCTCATAAAAAATCTCATAAAATTCCACAAAATCTTTTAAAAACCATAAAAATATTTTGAGGTCTCTTAAAATACCTCGAAATTTCACGAAAACATTGGAAATCGCTTATAATTCGTTAGAATCTCTTAAAATTCTTAGAATCCTATTAAT
>JAUESH010000008.1:1688454-1701288 GCA_032275165.1 Synergus magnus | reverse complement strand
TGGAATTTTATGAGATTTCTAATAATTTTAAGGGATTTCAAGAGATTTTTCTGATTTTTAAAAGATTTTATGGAATTCTTAAGGATATCATGGAATTTGATGAGATTTTTAATACTTTTAATGGATTTTAAAGGATATAAAGGGATTTTAAATGATATCGTAGACTGGAATTTCAAGGGATTTTAAATGTTGTCATGGAACTTTTTAGATGAAATTCGTCACTTTTTTTAAGTACATTAGTCTGTGGCAGCCCTGTCGATCTGTGAAGCAGAGATGTTGGACATAAACATTCCGGGTTTAGCTTCTTGGATCCGAAGACACGCAGCACAAATCTATGTACTTCATTCACTCTCCAGTAAATAATTATAGACACATTCAAGTACTGAGCACTCGAGCATTGACCATTCACCGCATTGGCCATTAGCGCATAGCGTTTTTGACCACAACTACAGAATAATGAATCATTCTCCCAGTAAATGAAGTACCTTCATAAATTTCAGGCTTCGATGTGCACAATGTTTGTTTGATGCGGGTAGTGGGCACAATTACACTAACATGTTCCTCGTTTCATTTCACGGAATGACTTGCGTCGTATATTATACTGAATCCATTCATTGTGCGAAAGATTTAATTTTAGCATGATTGGGTGGCGACTATCGCTGAATCTGAGTTTCTCTCCAGTCCGGAAACGGTGAGATTAACTTCATTCTGGACAAACGTCCCTAAATATCATGAATGGAGTTTGGTCAATCGGCCAGAGCTTCCTGCAATTAAAGTGCATTCACGCACGTATCGAGCAGAGCGTTCGTAATTTAATGACTCTTGGTTGCTCAATGTCGTAATTACTTCAGAAGTGAGGGGCTTTTTGAATAACTGCTTTCCTTGCAATAACTGTTGGATTTCACGTAAGTGAAAAGCTTTGGAATCGGGAATTTAAAAAAGTGTGCCCTATTCGCAGTAGGCGATCCATCAAGCTGAGCTTGAACGCTCAACGTAACAATTCGATATCAATCTTGCTAATGTTGCTCGTTCCCCCCTTATTATCATAACGTCGAACCTACCTCGCATCGTAACCAAGTGAATACTTGAATAACGTGTGGGCATTTGTTCTCGCACGTGGAAAGCGGAAGAATAACCCACTACTCCTTTTTTCACACATACATACCATCGTCGCGCTCACGCTTGCTATAAATAATCGTCCTGAAACGTCATCGAGTCGATTTTTCCTTTCTTCGAGGCATAAAAGTTCAGAACTTCATAGACTGTTAAAAATGTTTGGAAAGTTTAAATTGTAATGCATGTATTTCCATCAAGAGATTTTGTTGGTAGGTTCTGGAGTCCACATCTAATATGTGATTGCACTAGAGCGGAACATCCGGATACAATTTACTGGGTGCCAACCCTCCTGTTATTAAAGTCATTTTCGAGACATCAGAAAATGGAAGGCACCCATGTCGGCTGCATTTAGCACATGGTCTAGGCAACTAACGACTCTACGGAAGCACAGTCACCGGAACATGCGCCGCAGATGTCGCTGCGTCGGGGCAATTGCCCCGTGCATGTACAGAGCGTAGTAATTAGTTCATAATTGAACCCTCTGTGATGCAACTCATGTCCTCACACAGTATCAATGTATAACGAAAGCATATGACGCTGATTGAGTGAAGAGAAACAACGTTAATTAAATCTTTCCTATCGCAGATGAAAAATAATGCCTAGAACAAATAAAGAGCGTCCTAACAATGAAAAGTAACTGACTCATTAAAGTTAAGTGTTTTTTTTACGTTCTTGCCTTTATAAATCTCGGAAACTGAAAGCCATCACAGTGATCATTACTACGCCACGAATGTCTTTTCAAAACACACAGTCCGGAGTAAAATCGACGGTCGTAACTGCCCCAAACGCGTTCCAAGTCATAAAAAACGAGGATCGCTGCCCCACTGTGGAGCAGTCCCGTCCGCAAAAGGTTCACGGGTATACGCAAGTGGACAATTTCTTCGCTGCGAAAGAAATAGATTAATGGAGTCAATGGTTTTGCAGGAGGCAAGACAAAGAAGGGTGCGTACATGTGCATACACGTGGAAAGTTTATGCAACATGGTGAGCATCAATATAACACATTGTGCAATTTGCCAGAAAGTTATTTCCAAGGGTGAATTTTTCACTTTTATCAATATTGAAAAAATTTTCCTCCTTAAAAAAGTGGTGTAACGAAATGTCTCGAAAATCTCGCATACATTGTTGTTGCAAACCTGATTGGCTTTAGAATGATTTGAAGTTGTAAAAAGAAAAACAAAATTTGACAAAAACCTTCGAAATACCTTAAAATTCGTTAAAATATCTTAAAATTCCTAGCTACCTTTTGAAATCCTTTGAAATTCCACAAAAATCTTCAAAATCATAAATCTTAAAATTTTACACCTTAAAAATTTAAACCTTAAAAATTGTAAAACAACTTTCGAAGTCTTTTTAAATTCTACAAAATCTTTTGAAAATCAGAAAAATCTTTTGAAATCCCTCAATAAAGTTCCTTGACAAACTCTAAGATTCCTCAAATCCCATAAAATTGTTAAAAGTCATGAAAATCTTTTGAAATCCGTTCAAATTCGTGAAAATCTCTTGAAATTCCTATAAACTTGTTGAAATTCTTTAAAATTCTACGATAGCATTCAAAATCCCTTTATGTCCTTTAAAATTCATTAATTTTAAAAATCATAAAAATCTCGTGAAATCCTTTAAAATTCAATGAGGAACATTAAAAAATCCCTTAAAATCCTTTAACTTCCCTAAACTTTCTTAAAAATCTCTTAAAATTTCATGAAATCTTTTAAAATTCCACGAAATCTTTTAAATATTATAAAAAACTCTTGTAATCCCGTTAAATTCCTAGAAACCTCTTTATATTATTTGTACTATTTGTATAGTATTAGTTCGAGACAGAAGAAATTCCTTGATTGTAAATATAATCCATTTTATGATAAATGAAAGTGATTCATAGAAATGTCACCCGCGCACTTTGCGCTCTGGAACACGCCCTATCATTTGACACGTTAGGCACATGAAGTCACACGAAATTTTGATTGTCCTAGTGTTGAGACAATGATAAACACGATGATTCAGACCCTTATGTTCACTTTTTCATAGCGACATAGGGTTTCAGCCTATTGACTCTGTGCCACGTCACCCGTGTGAAAATGATGGAAAGCCTCAAATCCATTGACCAACGTGGGTTGCACTCCAAGCCTGATCAAAACCAGCGGCTGCACTCCTTGCCACTAAGTGACTTCAGCCGATATAGCACCCCGATGTTGCTCTTTATATGATCATTTGCGAGCGGAGCCAAATCTTTGAGGGGCCCTGACTTCAATTACGAGTACTAGCCAATCGGAAAATAGCATTGGGGCTGCGGAAAGGGGGACTTCTGGCATGTACCACCCTTCCGGTCGAATCTGAGTCATATTTATCAAGCAGCTTAATTAGAACAGGGTAAGGCTTCTGACACACGTCCCACTCATTTTGCAGTCACGTCCATCACGTGCGGGGAAAATTCCCAAATATTAGATGAAAACTAATTTGATGAAAACGTGATTAGTCCTCATCTGAGCATAAAATATATTTTTGAACCGAGATCAGTTACTCGGAAGACGAGACGTTGACTCATGAGAGAAGCTCGCTCGTAAAATGTTTTAAAGCTTCTTGGATGGCGTTGGTGAAATAATTTTCAGGCTTCTAACGTCACCCTCGAGTTTCGCCCTCAGATACTGGGTTAAGATCCTCGCATCTTCGCTAAAAGCTTCCTATCTCTTTTATCGTTTACTGATAATAAGTCTGAAGATGTTTTCTACTCGGAAGAGGGTGCAACGTTCGAATATACAAAGTATAATAATAATTAAAGCTTGCTTCTTGATCTTAACTAGCAAAGATTTCAAATAAAAGCAGATTTTTAAAAACTTTATTTAAACCTGATACTATGCCGAGGTTTTCTTTTCTTGGAAGATAGAAACCTAGATTGAAAAAATTGGGGTGAACTAGAGAGTCTTGCATTCCCCGTGACACTTGAAACCACTGTAGGAGAAGAAACCCCTCAAGTTTTAAAATTCTATTGCAGAATACGATACTAAATCAATGCAGACCAACAAATACCAGAAGTAAAACACGCCTTCTAAGTTGGGGCTCTTGACTCCTTGTATGTTTAGTTTTTCTTGAAACTCACGTATAGCGAAGAATTCTCGTTTACTGTCTCGATATGACGTCACGCACAGTCTGGTTCAAGTTCCCGGTCACGTGACCGGAATTCAAATTGTGAATGAATGACAAAAATGTAGAGAGAACCGGTTTCTTTGGAACATCGATCAAAAGAGGATTTTAAATCAGAGGCTCGGTCCTACTTAATTCAAAAGTAAAGGATTTATAAAATTTTTTTTAAATGATGCCTCTAAAGCGGAAATTTTGTTATTCGACTTTAAACAGGTTTTGGGTCCTTGAGTAAAACGCTTTTCGAATGAAAGGAAGTGACATTGAGAAAAATGCTGAAGGTCCGAAGGTTAGAGAATGTAATGCATGATTGAATTTGAGAGTAGTTCACGACCTTCGTGTGAGATGACTCATGCTCTTCCTGTCTGTTTTTAACCCAGCGTGGCGTCATGAGCATCCGGGGCGTCGTGAGGGGTCGGAGTTTAATCTAACAACCCCCGGTTCACTTTGTATGGCCAGGGTCGGCCCAGGATTTCGAGTTCTGGCCACAAGGGGTGTGTGCATTTGACTACCCTCAGGGTGATCTAGCTACCCTGGCTTAACTTTCGATATGAATAGTCCTCGAGCATTATACCATGTGCAGATAGGTACAATGAGCTCCTCTCAGTGAGTCATGAAGGCTAAGTACTGTTCCAAAACTGGAAACGATAGCCATCTGCTTATATTGTGAATGATAACATTAATCGAAGTCAGTTTTATAATAGAACAAGTTGTTTAGTTCTTACATTTCTTTAAAGATTGTTGTTTCTTCTGTTTCAGGTGAGTAATCTCAGAGTTGATCAGCGATTGTTTAAGATATCTATTGGCTGCAGCAAGGTAAGAAGCGCCGAAGAAAACATTATTTTTCCTGAAAGATCAATAATTACTCTGCTCCCAATTCTTACGGAAATTCAATCTCGGAGTCGCCCTAGTCGTAATCTTTTTTAGACCCCTCTAGGAAGTCGTATCAATCTCTCTTAATATTGATTCCTTATTTCTATCTTCAAGAAAAAGAAGATTAGGCACCTCTGTTTTCGTTAGCAGTGGCTACTAAAACCTAAGAAACGAAGTAAATAGCTCGATTTTCGAAATTTATTCTAGAACTTGAAGGTCATTGTTCGAAATTTTCGTTCTTTATTGTTTCCCCACGAAGGCTTCTGCCAAATATTATATTCTTTTATTTATTAAATTTCATATCACGCCAAAAGTTCTCGGCAGGAGGAAAGAAAGGCGAAGTTAAAAAGAGCAAGATCAGAAAGCGTGCAAGGATACCGTAAGCCGCAAACTTGGAGGAGGTTCATTGCTCGAGCATTTTTTCGTACATAAGAGATTCCAAAGCTCAAAGTAAAGTGGAACTCAGACACGCCAGAGGACCATAAGGGCTGCCCATCTTCGGACAACTTCCTCTTTACTTCCTTTTTTACCCTCGTCTTTCCTTTCCTTTTTGACCATTGTGCGCGACTCGCGAGAGAATTGGATTAGGTGCTCGAGGAAAGTTGCTGCTCTGACCACGAGACGCCGATAAAAAAAAGGTCTTGTGGAAAACTTGTATGAACGAGAGTCCGTTCATCCGGGCACCCTTCGCTCCGTAAATCCTGCTACCGCCATCAAACCGAAAAAGAGTAGCGCGCAATCACTGCTACCACTCGCCATGTAGTGATCGGATTAGGGAAGAGCGTTTGTCGATTTGTCTTAGGCTACTACAAAAGGAAGATGGTTGGAAAAGCAGTTTTCCAACATAAAGTTTTACGTGGTTTTATAATAAAGTCTACTTGGTATTCTTGCTAGATGTAAACAAGGAATTGATTTTTCCTGGACTTGTCTACACAATCCCGTTATATTTAGATATAGTGTGTAGTCAACCATTTTCTAGCTAAGCCCCTATGTGTCGTCATCAATGATGACTCATGCCTTTCTTTTTAATCTCTCTCCCATCACGAACTCAGCCACAATTCACCCAAACACGAGGTCTTTGGATATTGATCTCAAAAAGAGTCCACGCAGGTGCAACACCTGCTGACAATTAGTTTTTGCATGAATAATTAAAGCTCTTTTTCACAAGAGGCCCATATGCTTATGGCACTTGACTAAAATGTCATTTAAATGATATTGTAGAAAGGAAACAAACCTTAATAGATGGAGCGTGGAAAAATTGGAGAGGGATATTGAAAAGAGAAATTGAAATTGAAAAGAGACGCCATTTGCTCGATGTCTGAAGAATGCTTCAACTTTGCTGACGCAGCGAAAGTTATAACAGGGTCTTCTCAAGGTCACAGTTATTGATAGATATTCTACTTTATATGAAATGCGAATGTAAAAGACAGAAAAGAAAAAAAGAGGCAAATATTTTACTGTGAAAATTGTTTAAATTTCGAAGGAGACTTAGTGGAGAGAAGCTAACAAAGCGAAGGGCGCATAATTGAATTAAAATACACACCGCTAACTTCAAAGTGGCAAGTTTCCCTGTACTTAATGCAATTTCAAGTTCCTACCCGTAACTCTATGAAGTGTTTCATTTCTTCGATTTGCTCTCAATTCTAGAGATCCTGGGTTTATAATCAAATTTGGATATGAGATCTCGAAATAGCTGATTTGTGAGGAACAAAGGTTCTTTCAGGTGATCGAAGTCTACTGAAAAGCATGTATTTTCTACGTGTTTAAAAGCGAGCTTAAAAGTTTGATCCATTGTCAATGCGCGAGTAGTCCTTTCGCCCCAGGAGAAATTCGTGACGTTCCGGAAGGGTGGGCCGGCAAATGGAAGCTACACTACAGTTTCCTGAACATCGAAATGCAGCCTGGCATTATATAAAGTTTGGAAACTCATACTCGGCATGAATACTGTAAAACATATGAGGTTGTTTTCGATTTTCGATTTTATCACAAACGTGCCATTCTGTTGAATATGAAATTTCCGAGAGTTTGGACTGTATTCGGAAGTTTAAAAATTCAAAACAAACAGGGAGTTTGTCATAGTTTGGTTATGAAAATCTTCTACGGGGCGGGGACTATTTCAATATTCGATGAAGCGATGGAGAAAAATAATTTCTGACAATAAAGAATATTATCAGTCAATTTAGTAATCAGCAAGAAAAGAAGCCCGGAGCGATTGAAATTGTTATCAGAAGTGCCCGCTGGGCAGGATATGAGTTTGGTCTAGACGAAGTCTTTACGAAGTCTCTCAATATCCCAAAAGTAGACAATTGCTTTTAATTTCCTTCAATAAAGATAGGCATCTTAAAATCATGAAGAGATAAAACCTTGAAGCCAGGATGGCCACATGTCAGGGAAGTCAGGGAAATGTCAGGGAAATGCGAGTAGCTGTCAGGGAAAATTTTAAATATTCTCGTGGATTAATATTAGCATATGCCCTTAAAGGATTTCATGAGGTCTTTCCAAGAATTTTTTATAAAGATTTTGATGCATTTTAGGGAATTTTAAAGGATTCATTGAATTTTAAAGGATTTCATGGAATTTAAGAGATTTTTCGGAATTTTAAATATTTTAGAGGAATTTTAAGGAATTTAAAGATGTTTGTAGGAATTTCAAGAGATTTCAGCGAATTTTACGGGACTTGAATAGATTTCCAATAATTTTAAGAGATTTTGTTGCATTTTAAAGGATTTTAAAGTTCCTCGTGGAATTTCAAAATATTTAAAGAGATTTTTAAAAAGATTTTGTGGAATTTTGAAGCGTTAAATGAAATTTTAAGATATTTTTTTCAGAAATTTTAAAAGTTTTTAAACCTTTCGTGGAACTTAAAGGATTTCAAATGATTTCGAGGAATTTTAAAAGAATTAATTAAACTTTAAGTAGGGATTTCATGGAATATTATCAAATTTGTTGAAGGAATTTCGTGGAATTTTAAGACGTTTCTAGGAATTTCAAGGAGTTTTAAGAGATTTCTAAAGTTGTGAATTTTACGGATTTTTGCGAATTTTAAGTGATTTGAAGTGATTTTAAAGTGCGTCGTGGAATTTTAAAGGATTTTAAGAGATTTTTAAAAGATTCCGTAGACTTTTAGGGGATATAAAACGATTTCATTCAAGATTCAAAAGAATGGAAGTGATATTATGCGAAATTTTCAAAAAATTTCAATATCAATATTATTGAAAATTTATTCGCATTTTTTATACTTTTCTGTCAGGGAAATTCGTCTGAAAGTCAGGGAAAATGTCAGGAAAATTGAATAATTGAATCTTGTGGTCACCCTGGAAGCATCCTTAACCTTGATCGCTTTTAATGAGGAAATACATCTATTTTAAAGTGACCGGAAGGCCTTATTGTTAGTGGAAAAGCTTGCATCAGCAGAGTAGACTCTCATTCTTCAAATGAGACTCTACTCCCTCTTGGTAACGAGTTTCTTACAAAGGCATTCATACGTGAGATCCGACTTTTCTTTTTTGCGGACACCATAAAGACCCAAGAAAAAAACCTTGTCGCCAAATTAAAATTCTGCTCCAAGAAAGATGAAACATTCTTTTTCTATAACTACGGTCTGTTGGGGATAGGTATGACTGCCACTTGGAATTGACAACCCTGCAAATTTAAAAAGAGTGGCAATTTTAAAATTGAAGAGTACGGATGCCTGAAACATATTTTTTACTGAAATTTAGAGTATACGATATTTTGCAACGAGGATTAGAGGGAGTTGTTTGCAAAGGCATGGGGTTTGCGTTAGTCGCGACGGTAAACAAACCGAGCGAGTTGCTTTTTCAGCATTTTCTTGGCAAACAGGGAAGGGATTGTGTTAGTTCACCATTGAAGCACGCACGGAATCAAGCCGCAGGTGTCTGCGGAGGGCCAGGCGAAAGCGACAGTCACCACTGCCATGGAATCTCTCCATATCACATCCTCCTCCTCTGGCCCCACCCCGTCAAAATCTCCCTCGTCAATTTCCCCTTCACATGCTCGAAACATCATACATTTGCATATCAGCCAGTCGGATGCCGACATTCCGAGAATGACAGTGACAAATTCTATCAAGTTCTGGATGAATATTGATAAGAAGCTCACAGTTCGTTTACAACGCTTTTCAAAAAGGAAAAAGTAATTTTTTGTAGAATTCTTGAAATGAGTAATTTTTAAAAATTATTTTTAAAAATGGAATTCCCTGTCGCGAATAGAGGATCATGATCAACATTGGGATCTCTTTTAAAAAGGGACGGAGGGATTCATTAGTGTTTCCACTACCCTTGAAATGGCACCCCTTTCGAGCGTGTATCGTGTAAAATTCGGTGAGTTGTACTGATTTCAACGTTTGGTCAAACAGAGAGCAATGACAGATCTAACCACTCTTTCAACTTCATACCCAGTTACCAATCACTAAATTACTTTACCAAATTACTATTTGTACCTGCCAATGGCAATTTTCTACAATCTCTAGCAATTCTTTTTATTTTTTTTCCAAGCAAAGAGTTTTTTTTCTGCGTTAATTGCAAGGTTCTTTCCATCGGAGAGAAACATAACTGGGTCGAGTATACGACTCTTTAGGACCTATTTGACGCTATCAGTATAAAGGAAATTAGATTCCATTCACTCCACTTGAATGAAATTAAGCTCAGCAGTTGTTTCAAGTTTCCATCTCGTGAACAATAATCCTCAGATCTTTTCAGAGAATGATCTGATCAGAAAAATAACAAGAACCTAAGGATTCCCTTTCATTCTGGATTAAGAAGACTTGTCGAGGACGAGCTTTAAGGATTAGAGAAAAAGTAGGAGCTAAAAAAGGCATTTTGGTAAATTAGTTCCACAAAAGTTTCCTCCTGATTTTTTTTTTCATTTCAAGTTCCTTCCTACTCGAGAGCGAAAAGTATCCATCCGAAAGTCAAATCCAATCTCAACCAGGGCGTAATTCAGTAAACCATTTAGCGAGTGCGTGTCCATGTCCTTTCTATTCGCATCCGAATTTTCGAGCGAATGAGATCGCCTATCCCTTCAGCGGTCCACCGCACGCAAAGGAACCCAACCCTTCGCTAATTCCAGGACCAATTATGTCCCCGACATGCCATGTTCCCTTTCCTGCAGGATGAGCTTCCGAAAATTTTTCACTCTTATTTCTTTCGAGCTAACGCTAATTTAATGGAGAATGCACGACATGGGCCCGTCAAGCTTTTTTACTCGCGTTTTCAGGGTGGCCACATGTCAGGGAAGTCAGCACGGAGAAAAATGGATATTCAGACTTAATATCTTGGTTAATGAACTATGTGACAGCCATCTAAGATATTCAGTCTAAGTATCTGCATATTCTGCTTCAATATCTTAGATACTGAAATAGGTGACCAACAACTATCTAAGGTATTCAATCTAAATATCCAGATACTAAGTTTGGAAAACGAGATAATTTGACTGAATATTTATATGCTCAGGATGAATATCTAGATTCAATAGAGATTCAATAGAGTTCAAAGTACTACCTTTTTAAACTAAAATAAATCGAAATTATTTGAGTTTATGATCTTGGTTGGATGTCAGCAGGTTAAAATTTACGATACTAACAAAAATTTGACGTTTAGTTTTATGGAACATAAAGTTAAAAGTGGAATAGTAGATAACAACGAGGCTAATTAACGCACCCTTTTACGATCACGCATATTAGGTTTCATGCTGGAGGAATTTGCATGAACAAGGACCTGGAATGACCTTCAGACGATTTGACGCCCTCTTGAGCTTTGAATAGGTGAAATTTACTGAGCCTGTAATTATTATAAAGTCTTTCCCTTCGATGGAATATTTGCTTGCGGAATTAAAACTTTATAGTAATCTTGGAGAGAAGAAAATAGAGACTTTCAGACAAATTCTGTGGCTCGACCTTTCGAGTATTCTGGATAAATTTCGCAGCAGTGGTCCAAAGTACAAATTGCTTGTAATTTGTATCAGCGACTGCAGGTCCACCCCCTGGCTTAAGACAATTGGAAGGAAGCTTAAGACATCTTTCTTGGGGAATCTCAAGCCTCTGCCCAAAAATAAGAAATTGAGACTGAAGCCTGTGCGTGTCAGAGGTTTTATTTTATGGCTTACTAAATTTGAATTTAGGCGACGCGTTTTTATCTAACCTTGCTCCATTTCTTTTCCTTTGTCCTTTTTCGATCGTTCACGAATTTACATGATCCTCATTATACACATAACACAAGCTGTGCCACGTTGCGTGACAGGACTGATAAGTCTGCCTCAGTCAAACATTTCAGTCGGGATTTCACGAGTCTTATATTGAAAAACCTGCGACGTGTTTACTGGGCGGCAATAAAGGGGTTGATCTAATTTTAGTTCATAAACTAAATTACAGATATTTCTATATAGTTTCAAGACATAGTTTTAAGTGAATATTGGTTTACTAATTCAATTTGAGTTTCTTTGCTGCCCATCGAGCATCAATTTGCAAATCTTGAGGCTTTGGTAGGTTCTTTTATTGGATTCTTTTCTGTTGGAAGCTCACCAAGGCCTAGTTGAAGTGTATGTAAATGTAGCCCTTGGGGGATGTAATCCTCCTGAAAAGCAAAAAAGGGAGCGACGAGTATAGCAGTAGATTTTCGGCAGCCAATGCCTCCCTTATCACAAAAGTACATGAGCATCATATTTCTTGATGCTCGTAATAAGCTTGCCCCTTGTCAAATTAAAAACCTCCCTTGAAATACTATTAGAAATATCTTTCATATTTAATCTTTATCTTTCATGTCTAACAACGACCGAAAATTAATTTTAGATCGAAATTTACTCAAATGATTGGTAAAGTAAAGGATCTTAAAGCTCTTAAATCATCTCTCGTGTTGATTCTCGCTCTCCAGGCTTTATTTTTGTTCCTGCATCAGATTATCCAGAAGTCCGAGTCATCTTTTACGCAGTTCGAGTACACGAATAGATATCAATCTTATTACTAAGAATAAATTCTATTATGTACCGAGAGGCGTTAGAAATCACTTGAACACGAAGTTTAGAACTTTATTAGTCTCGGTCATTTGTACACGTAGAACTTTAACATAAGTATGCGCTTAAGTGCGTCACTCTCGCGCTTTGCATTAATGGTAGTAATTATTCTTCAACTCGCGAAACGCATGTGCCAACAATTTGGTAAGCGCGTTTCACTCAGACTGCTGCTGATTCATGCAAGGTTCCAAGAATGAGTGTAAATATCATGCATATACCATAAATGCCTTTTGGCCCTGAATTATATCGCTCCGAGGGTACTTACTTTTGAGGAGCTCATAAAACTTCATTTTTAGGAAACTCTTGCGCTTCTCTTAACTCTGAGTTTTCATTTCTTTTAGTACTGGTAAGAATCATTCACCATTGCCAGAAGTATTGAACAAATAAGTGTTTTTTGATGGTGCGAGACCCTTCGATAATGTAGAAGTCGATCAATCAAAATCAGAAAGAAAGGGAGAGTTCGAGAAAGCTTGGAATATTCTTTTCTCAAACAATTGGAGTATTTTCTAATTGGTTTTTGAGAACACTAACAAACCAATACGCGCGCTATGCGCACGATTAATTATTTTACTTCTTACAAATTCAAGTCATTCAAAAACCAGTGGAATTTCGCTGATTCAAATTTAGAGAGCAGGTTTGAAACAACAATGTATGCGAGATTTTAGGGACATTTCGTTACACC
>JAUESH010000008.1:1642562-1653606 GCA_032275165.1 Synergus magnus | reverse complement strand
TCGTTAGAATCTCTTAAAATTCTTAGAATCCTATTAATACTATTCCTCAAAATTTTAAAACATTTAAAATCCCTTAAAATTCCCTAAAGTTCCTAAAAATCTCTTACAATTTAATGAATTCCTTTAAAATTCGGCGAAATATCCTGAAACACCTTAAAATGCTACGAAATCTTTTAAAAATCTTAAAAATCTTTTGAATTTCGTAAAACCTGCTCTCTAAATTTGAAATAGCAAAATTCCGCTGATTTAGATTAAGAGAGTGATTGACTTTTGAATGACTTGAAATTGTAAGATGCAAAACAAATAATCGTGCACGGAGCGCGCGTATTGGTTTGGTAGTTCCTTTAAAAAAGTGACTTATAGTGACTGTATTTTAAAAAAAGTGATTTTATAGGTTTAAAAAGATTCCAAAACACTGAAATGATTTTCAAAGATTTAAAACGATTTCAAGAGATTGCAGGAGATTTTAGAGTACACCAGTTTTTAAAGAAAGCTCAATCAGTCGATTGAAATCTTCCGATAAGAAATATTGCTACTTCTCCAAGTTGGGAAATTAATTGAATTTGTTAAAAGATAAATCAGGATTTACTTGTAAAACTCCTTCCTGTCGTAAATCCTCTGCGAATCTCTTTGTCTCGTTCAGGAATTTAGAGACCGCAATAAATACGAATCAACTGTGATAGAGATCTCCAAACAAGGGTAAACCCGTGTTTTCTTTCCTGGACAGGAAGTGTCCTGACGGCTATAAGTCTTATATTCGCGGGAAAATTAAAAGTTCCTTCCTTTCGTTTTAACGTCACTTCGGATACAATTTCTCCTCTACTACAGCGTCAAATTTCCCGAGGGGCCAACCATTCTACATCTTTTCTTACTCGACTTATGCAAGAAGACACCTTGACTTCTGGTCTCAGACTTGTACAATTCAAATTCAAATCGATTTGTCTCGTCAGAAAAAATGTCTCCTGAGAAATTCTCAAGTTGAACAATTTTTTTTCCTTTGCGCAATGCGATCTTCGCAGGCGATTTTCAATTTCCTGCCAAGGACAGGAAATGGAGAACGCACTCGAGCACATTTTTCGTGAAATTCTCGCAAATTTGATTGTATTCCTTTGAATTAAAGTCTAAATTTGAAATTTAAGTGGTTAAATCCCTCAAAAATTTCTCCTTTAAATTTGTCAAGAATTTAGATTAGAGTTAGAATTTAATTTTTTTAAATGGCTTTGAGGAACTGAGTGTAAACTAGAAAATGGAAGAGATATATCGTCGGAGAGCTGTGGGATTAAATTTAATAAAACAGAGATGGCCAATCTGGAAAAGTAGTAGAGACCCTGCGTTTCGTTAATATTTAAGAATGTTCTGCGAAAGAGAGGTTTGCGGATTGATAGCGAGGACGATGGAGGCCTGGAGGGAACGAAAGTTGGCCCACCTTTATCTTCTTTGTTTACCATTCTTTTCGTACACAGTCGCACTCAAGTATTTGATCTTAACTCGACTGTACACCTGTCAGACGAATTTTCCTGAACCTATGTCATTTATGCCAGAAGTTAACTACTGAGAGATTGCTTCCTGAAATGAAATTACCTCTAGTATTCGAAATTCAGAACCCTAGCCGCGAAACTTGACAGAAAAGATTCGACAGCTTGTCATTACCTTACCTAAAATAAGAGTTTTAAAAAGTTTTAAACAAGGAGTTTGTCTACTCAAAGAAAATATTGATTTACTTGCTGGAGTGGCTTAAAATGTTTTCATAATACGACGATGAAAAATTTTTAATTAAAGATGGTTTTCAATTTTATTAAGGGAATAGAAGACAATTGCTTCTACGGGATAACTTTCATTAAGTTTCGATTTCTTTTAGAAAACGATTCGTTGAACATGGAAAAGTTAAACAGATTTATATTAAGCTGAGGGGAATCTTAATATCGGAAGCTTTTATTTCAGTATTTTATTTCATCTTTTAGAAGCTCATTAAAAGTTACTTAAATTGAAAGCAAGTCTTCAGATGTTTCTTTTTCGAAAAATTTTAAATCAAAGTCGAGCAGTTTGGGAAGGTTTGAGTCGATAAATAGTGAGGGGGCTCAGATAGGAAGATAAATAATAAATAAGTGAAGAATAAAAGAGTTTGAAAATATTGGAAGGTGAAATTTACAATCCAGATGGAACGTAGACTTTTATTGTCGATTTGAGAATTTTTATGAGGTATTAACTTCGAGTAGTTTAGAGGTTTACGACCCAGAGGAAAAAATATTATTAACTTTCTCGATTGAAATTTATGCTTAAGGAAATTGTTTTAGTTTTAGGTCCCATGGCTCATATCTGAAATGTATTCTAATAAATCAGAATGACGAATCACAGTATTGTAGTTCTTTAGGAATAGTTGGACAAATACTTGCCGATAGAATCAGTTTTTTCTTGCCAATAGAGGTGCTTGTTTGGAATTCGTCCCAATTAACTATTGTCGTAAATTAAAGAAAAGTTAGTTGTACACAATGTTGAAAAAGTTAGACAAAGCGACTAACTGTCGCGTGACTCATTTCAGGCGGCGGCTTGGCGAGACCGAAGATGACTCTGAATCTGGATGGAGGAAATGGGGTCGGAAGTGCTTCTGGGGCAGGAGAGGGCAACCAACTTGGACCAAAGAAACCTGGCGGATTGAGCCTTGGACTACCCTTGGAACTTTCAGCATCTCGAGTGGCTGCGGACCTCGTTGACGTCGACCTTCCTCTGGAGAGACAAGGGTTGGTATTTTTTTCCTATTTTGAAAAAGTGGTGTAACGAAGTGTCTCAAAAATCTCGCCATACATTGTTAATGCAAACCTGATTGGCTTTTGAATGACTTGAAGTTGAAAGAAGAAAAACAAACTAATGGTGCAAACAAATTTCACAAAAACCATAGAAATCCCTGATTTGCTACCAAATATTTTTAAAAAATATTAAGCGGGGAACTCCCGCCATTGTGAAATTGGCCGTACTGCAAATTTGAATTCTGATCCTTAAATATTAATCATCACGGAATCTGCAATTCTTAAATCTGATTTTATTTCTTTTGTAGATGGTATCATGGATCTTTAACTCGCATCGAAGCAGAAGCAGTTCTTCGACTTTTGCAAGAAGGAAGTTATCTCGTGAGAAATAGTGAATCGACAAAGCAGGATTATTCGCTCTCCTTAAAGTAAGATTTTTTCTGTATTAAAAATTGATCTTGCACAAAGTAAATTTCCTGTATAAAAAAAAAAGTTACTAATCTTGATTTCTTATGGTTTCAGGAGTGCGAGAGGCTTTATGCACATGCGAATACAAAAACACGACGATATAAATGCCTTTATCCTAGGCCAGTTTAGCAAGCCATTTGACACAATACCGGAAATGGTTCGCCATTTCAGTGTGAACCGTCTTCCAATTCGAGGGGCCGAGCACATGTGTCTTCTGCATCCAGTCATAGCGCAGCTTTTGTAGCGCAACTATCGCAGCGCTCTTTAAAGGCGCTAATTTTATACCCTTTTTTTCTGAGAGCAAAATTCGCAGATTCACCTTTCAAATTATCTGATCATCCATTCCTGACTGACATAAGTACACGTTAATATACCTCGAATTTATAAAACCTCACCACTGTTGACATCGCTTTGTTTGAAAATATTGAAAACAATTGTCATCACAAAAAAAAAAAAATGAAACAGCTTCGATAAGTGAATCATAAAAAGCGAATCCAGGTTGATGTCACGTGGTCTGGGCAATAGGACAATAATTGAATGGATCCAGTGTTGCTATGATGGGCAAAAATATAAAATTGTTGGAAATGAAATAGCTGTGGGCAGTAATTGACGTTATGTTATTTAAAAATTAACGAAACAAAAAAATATTCCGTATTAAAATGAATTACGAATTTGATCTCCTCGAAATTTTCTAAAGAAATTTTTTAATCTTATCTAAATTTTACTAACGTCACGGATCTGCTCACTTAGTTAAGCTAAACAACCACACTTGTCGTCTTCCTGATAAATAGGACGAAACAGCTACCTCCGATTAGAATCGAGATTTTCCCGATGATTCGAAGGTGGATTGGTTGTTTGTTTCGGTAGAAGGTTTTCATTTCAAAGGCGAGTAGATAAGCTGTAAATAAAATCTTAAAAAATTAATCAGGGTATGTGTAAGTTCTAGATTAAAACCCCGGCATAGTTGAAAGCAAATTTGAAAGGCTTACGTAAGAAGTTTGAGGAATGCGGTCATGCTGGAAGCAGATAGCATTTAGTAATGAGCTTAATTCCGTAATTGGTTACCGATAATTGGATGTGAGAATCGAAAGTAAGAAAATTCTGTTTTTAATGAAATAAGGGATAAGTTTCCAGGGGGGCCACTGGATCTCGAAACTGGGAAATGAGCGTGAAAACAATTTGAAAATACGTAAAAGCACTGCTTGATTTTATATTTTAAAAAATCATAAAAATATTTTATTTGAAGCATTAAAATTAAAGTATAATTAAAAGCGTTCAAATTAAACTCAGTATAATGTTAAATTTTTCAAATTTTAAGAATTGCCGAATTCTTAGTGATTTTAGATTTAAGTAAGTCAAACTAGAGATTTTTTTTTTTTTCATTTTAATAACAGGAATTTTAATACATAATACTTAATAATACTTCAAATTATTTTAAAATTTCGATTTTAATTATATAATGTGTAACTTTTTCCGGAAGATTTGAGTGGCCACCCATTTCTGGAAATAAGATACAGGTGTAAGGAATTGGGTATACTGCAGGAGAAATGCCAAATGCTATTTCTAATCATAATCATATAGTCAACACGTAGTTGTCGCTGATAGAATGATGAAACTAATCGAAGGAGAGCTTGTCTCTCGAAAGATTAGCAAATGGCGAGAGTTACATTCTGCGATTGACGTGATAGATAAGCGAAGTTGAGAAAATGGTCCAGTTCGAGATTCTAAATAAAAAACGATATAAGTCGAAGATCAGTTTCGTTTATCCGAATTTAGATGGCTCCTCCCGAAGAGTGCCATCCGTCCGAATGTTTCTAATACGAGAAATTTTTTCGAACGTGGGCAACTGATACATATTTTTTCATGTGATATTAATTTGTTACAGAGGTAAAGCCTAGTTTCACCTGTGATCTGTTATTCCATTATAACCCGTATCTGTTGGTCAGTACGTGCAATATCTGTATCGTAATTATTTTTTAACGCTAAGGAAAGAGAACGTCCGTGGTTTAACAATAAAATTTAAGTGAATTCTGAGAAATGAGTGTAAGATTTATTTTCGACTCCTAGGAAATGTATTCTATTTGATAATTTCCACATGGCGCTCTCTTTATATCCCTGCATCAGTGAAGTTAATATTTGCTCAGTTTTTGTTTAACGTTTCTCCTTTTCTTTAATGCAATTCATCACTATTTCAAGAATCTGAGATTCTTATTTGTTCCTGGCATGTTTGAAATTCTAAGAAAGGGGTGAACGTGACTGGTGCAGGTTTTTAGTTTGAACATAATATATACCCATATTGTACTTTAAGCTGCCAGTATTATTAATTGTAATCGATAATGCATATCCGAGTAAAGAACTAAGACATTATATTGTCCCTACGCGCGATTATTGAAACTATAATCAACATATATCTTTATTTTACATTATATTTATTGAGAAATGTCGTTAGTTTATGATCGTGAGGTTCTATATGTTGACTTAATCGTAAGTTCGTAGAGTTTGTAGAGAAAATAGTCTTAGGGAAAGTAGTATAGAAGTTTATAATACAGTGTCGTACGTTACATGGTAGAACTAACTGACTAACTTGTAGATACTTCCCGTACCTTGAAATTTATATGAACTACAACCTGTAACTGGGATATATATATACGAACATAGATACATTAAATTTATTGATAATAAGTAGTAGAAGGGTATGATCTGTTCTCGGAAGAAATCAACTGAACTGGAAATTGTTCGATGAATAATGTAATCTCGACTGGTGGGATGTGCAATAATGAAGATCGTGTGCGATGAACGAGTGAATATTTTTATTGCTGCAGCAGACCGCCAACGTTCCAAAACGACTACATTAGTTAGTATTATGTATACTTCTTATTAATAAAACATTTAATAATTCAGTGTCCATGATTTTTTCATTTTTAGAAATTCAGTCTCGCACTCTAATGCAATGAAGAAGGAATTTCAAAGAGATTAAAAAAAGGTTTTATTGTAAAAATTTATACGTTATAGCTTTAATATAAAACGCAAGATTTGTAAAGAAGGGAGTTTAATTCTCATAAGAAAAATCATCCTTCGAGTTCGTCAATTTCGTCATCTTCTTCAAATGAAATTTTCGCAAGGTCTTTGGCCTCATCAGAAAAATTTCCAGCACCTAACATTCGATCAGGAACTGGATTTAGTTCCTGGCTCTGAGCTTTTATTAATGATGGCTCTCTCGTTGGAGGCGAAGGGGGTGGAGGTGGTTGCTCTTCAGGCAATGGAACCTTATAATTAAAAATGAGATTCAGAATTGAAAACAGAAATCACTTGTTATTAATACTTCTTATATACGCTGGGCTGCCACAGACTAATGTACCTCAAAAAAATGATTAATTTGATCTAAAAAGTGACTAAAAGTGACTAATTTTGAAGAAAATAGTGATTAAAAGTAACTATTCAGTCATGTCAGACATGTCAGGGAAAAGTTAGGTTTTCTTGGTGTTCTAAGAAGTTTTCAGGCGTTTCTGGGTATTTCAAGGAATTTTAAGAAATTTCGAAGGATTTCGTGATATTTTTATGGATTGCAAGACGTTTCTATTAATTGTAGTGACTGTTTCCTGAAAAAGTGACTTATAGTGACTTTTTCTTTAAAAAGTGACTAAAAAGTGACTTGCAAGAAAAAAGTGACTAAAAGTGACTTAAGTGACTATGTGGCAGCCCTGTACATACGAAGAATTAAAAAGTACTTAAAAATCATTTTTCACCTGAGAAGTTTGCCTCGAAACTCTTTGAGGACCTACAATTGATGGTTTCTTTGCTATTTTATCTCCTTGACCCACTGAAAATATTTTAAAATTAATTAATCGATTTTCTGTTGGAGGTATCAGAAATTTCAGTAGTATAAGTCGACTTTCGTTAGACTAAAAGTCAGAATTTGCTTACAGGATATGTTGCTTGCTCTCTTTTGCCCAGTTTGGCTCACTCGATTAGTAACAGGAGAAACATTTTCCTATTTTATTTAAAAAAGGAATTAAAACGCAAATAATGTCTTTTATTATTAAAAATAAGATTATTATGAAGTAAAATAATTACTTTAGATGTTCGTTGAATATTACATCTATTGTCGCAAGGTTCACAAACCGTCGGTTTTTTGGCATCAGATCCATTGACCATAGGTCGACTTCGATACATTTGACCATCTGATCCTTCTATTAAACCTTCAGAAAGTTGGACCACTTGAGGTCCCCATTGATTAATAAAATGTCCGATCCTCATTACTTTTTGCTGTGGAGTTATTATCGTGTGACTTCCTCCACAATAACGATTGCATAAATGATCTCTGCATTCATATAAAAACATTATCACTATTTTATAAGAGGCCTTATTTTATTAAATCTAATCTAAATATATTTCTACCTTGGAGTTTTGACGAGATTTTCTTCCCTCGCCTTCAATCTTCTTTCTTCTTGCAAGGCAGCTTCGAACTGAAGCATATTTCTACCCTCAGGAAATTTCCTTTGCTGTTTTCTGATTTGATCCAATTCATAAGTCAAATACGGTTTTATACTTTTTGTGCATGACATTTTAGGTGCATGAACGAGTGCATTTTCCTCCATCCTCATAACAACTTTCTTATCACAAGATAAACATTGCACATCTCTGAAAAAGTGAAAAAAAGGATAAACTAGTTCTTATAATCTCAATATTTTCTATTATTTCTGATTTTTTTTTTTTTTTCAGGATGGCCACATGCGAAATTAAAAAAAAATTTCAATAGCATTATTATTGAAAATTTATTTGCATTTTTGATACTCAGGGAAATGTCAGGGAAATTGAAAAATTGAATCTTGTGGCCACCCTGTTTTTGTAAGTTATGAACCTAAGCATCTTTGTCGTGCCAGCTGCTTCATTCTCCTCCCTCATCTCAGCAAGTGCTTTAAGTTTCTCTTGAAGGGTTTTGAGTTTGCTGTCGACGAACTCTTTCAGGGGTGAAATTTCTACTTTATCGAGTTTGCTTCCTATTTCTTGTTGTATTTCACCTAAAGATTGCTGCCAGATCGACTCTTGCTGAGTCAGTTTGGCAATTGCTTCCTCAAGGCCACGCGTGAGGTCATCGCAAGCTGCATCAAATTGATCATGAGAAACCTTTCTGTTCACAGCCTTGGCATCTGCCTTATCAGCTAAAGCATCCTCCAGATCCTCTTTATCAGCTTTTACAGTTTTCAGTAGTTCAATTTGTTCCTGTAAAACCTGAAAAATCGGATATTAAAAAGTGGAATTTTATTTATTATTTTTATTTATTACTTATATTATTTATTATTGTATTTATTTTATTATTTTATTTTGGAATTTTATTCCAAAATGTCGAATGAAAAATTTTAACATACAGCTGTCTGAGTGTCAAGATTTCCCTTTTCCTCAACAATCTTATTAGTTGTCTCATTTAATTTCTTCATATCAGATTGAATATTTTGAATCTTGGTAATGAGTTCATTGATAACTTGACCTCCTTCAGGGCCAACTTCACCCATTGGTGCGTTGTTGACTCTCTCCATAAGAAGAGCTACATCTCTCTCCAATTCTTGAACTCTGTTATTCAATTCGACTATTGCATCTGAATAGATAGTTTCAACATTTTGAACGGCTTCCAAACAACGATTTAATTTCTCTTCATTTGTTTCAGGAGCAGGTTCAGGAGCCTTTGAAGGCGATTTGGCAGCTGCCAAAGATTCAGTTTTTTCTTCTCTTTGAGACTCAGTTACTTCTTCAGGATTTTTTTCTCTTTCTTCATTTTCAATTGCTTCTTTATTTTTTGGTCCAGCAGCTCCAGTTCCAGCTTTTTTGCCTCCAGTTGCATTTGTAGATCCAGCTCCACCTCCAGTTAAACCTTTTTTATTACTTCCTGTTCCAGGCTTCGCTGTTCCTATATTTCCACCTTCTCCTGATTTTGTTATGCATTTCATTAGTTTTTTATTTAGTCTTTATTATTTATAATTTTTCAAAATTAATTAAATTATCTTACGATTCGGTAACTCGAGAATCTTAGACTGGAGGTCTGCAATATCTTTTCGTACTTCAGTTATATCATTCTTCAGACTGCTTAAATCTCCACGCATTTCACTAAGATCCACTGTAAAGTATTTTGAAATGCTTAATAATAAGAAAATATTTTTATTATTAAAACAATCACTCTATTAAATTACTTGTAACACTAGGTCTTTTTACTACTTTTCCAGATTTGTTACTAGTTTCTTTTACAGATATTCCTTCTTCACCTTTTCCTTCACCTCTAACATCTGATTTACCTGTATAATAAATATTATGTATATGAGTCATTCCATGCCAAATCGACCATTTTTGACCCCGACCCCTTTCGATTTGGCTGAAACTTCATTATCTTTTTCTACCCTATCGAAAACATTTTTCAGAATTTTTTCAAATTTTTTTCCCTAAACTAAAAAAAGTTATGGATTTAAAAAAAAATGGCTAACCCGTTGCTACTGAACTTTGAACAGGTTTATTTTCGGTCAAATTTTGAGATGTAATTTCTTTTTCAACAGGTGTATCTTTCATTCCGACTTTTTTATCAGGTTCGGATTCTGAACCTGCAGCAGCCTCAACTTCTTTTGCCTCTCCGTACAAAAGAGCTACATTCCCTTCCAAATCAGCCAACCTCTGATCGATTTCAGCCAATTCTCCCGATAGATCAGGCCCGCCTTGAATTTCTATTTTGTCACCTTTGATGAGATCTTGCAACATAGACGTTAACTGAAAGGTTGAACAAATTCGACGATTTTCTCATAAAGTAATTAAATTAAAATGATGGTACGAACCTTATTTATCCCCTGCTCACTTGCATCTAGTCTCTTGTTAATGTTAATAATTTGCCACATATCTGTCAGAGGATCTGTACTATTTCCTCTTACTTTCTCTATCAATTCGGGATTTGCAGCCAACTCTTCGAGAGCTTGAAACTGTTGCTGAAGTTTTTGCACCTTGAATTTTAAAATCAGAAGAAAAGGTTATTTAAAACTCAGCTTTAATTTTTATATTTAAGATCTCTGGCGAAATTTTCGGATTTAAATTCATTCCCAACCAATTCCGAAATTTTCCGAATCATTCCGGAATTTGTATCCGAACCAAACGGTTTCATTCCGATCTAATCCGAAATGTGTTTTCAATCTTTATTAATCCTCTTTATCCGTCCCTCAACTCCAAATTCAATCTGAATGAATCCGAAATCTATCCGAAGACACTTTTCAATCCGTACTTCCAATCCAAATGAATCCGAACACACGTTTCAATCCGTAGTCTCATTCGAATGAATCCGAATCCAATCCGAACTCACATTTCAATCCGAATGAATCCGAGCCTCATCCGGAAATATTTTTTAATCCTTTTGAATCCTCTTCAATCCGTCAGTCTTTTCAAAGTTTAATCCGAATGAATCCGGCATTAAACCGGATGAATCCGATTGAATCCGACACCAAGCCGAATGAATCCGAGATCATTCCGAAATACTTTCAATCCTTTTCAATCCGTAACTAACAACAATTTCAATCCAAATCAATCCGAAATTTAATCCGAACACACTTTTCAATCCGTGACCCCAATCCGAATGGCATCCTCGTTTTCATCTCGGATTAAATCGGATAGGAATCCTTAGTTCGACCTCAGCTTGATTCGGATAGGAATCTTTGGTCCGACTTCGGATTAGATCGGAATGAAACTATTTGGTTCGGATACAAATTCCGGAATTAAATGGATTCAAAAGGATAGATTTTTTTCTATCCGAAGTTTTCGCCAGGGATATGATTAAAATATCTTAAACTGTTAAAAATTTACAGAAT
>JAUESH010000008.1:1543988-1557340 GCA_032275165.1 Synergus magnus | reverse complement strand
ACGCGCACGATTATTTATTGTACTTCTTACAACTTCAAGTAATTCAAAAACAGATGAAATTTTGTTGATTCAAATTTAGAGAGCAGGTTTGAAACAACAATGTATGCAAGATTTTAGGGACACTTCGTTACACCACTTTTTTAAGATAGCATTAATTATATTTATTAATATATATTTATTATTATTTTTTTAGCAAATCCCTTGTTACAAGATCCCGAAAGATTTTTTCAAAAACTTGCCCTGAATAATAAAATCAGTGGACGCATTATTGGTGGCAGTTCAGCATCAGACGGAAGTTTTCCTTATCAAGTCTCTCTGCAAAGGTACCGAAGCCATTTTTGTGGTGGTTCTATCATAAGTTCACAATGGATCTTGACAGCAGCGCATTGTCTCCAGGGGTAAATTGTTATACGATAATTACTTCAAAATTCATTTTCCAAGTATCATTAATTATAATAATTATACAAAATTAATTCCTTAAAAACAGAGTGAAATATATTTATAAAGTCATTACTATAAAAATCCTCTCTTAGAACCTCAGCGACTGGAATGACTGTGGTTGTTGGAACAACTAATTTGAACGGAGGAGGTACACAGTATCAAGTTCAAAGGTTAATTGTTCACCCTAACTTTGATCTGAACTACTTGACTGGTGACATAGGGTTGGTTCAAGTTAGAGGACAAATAACTTTCACTTCCAAAGTAAGCACAATTGGTCTTCCATCCTACGATATTAGCAAAGCAAATCAGCCTGTCGTTGTATCCGGATGGGGAAAAACATCGGTTAGTATTAAAGAAAAATACTGCTAAATTAAAAAAAGAATAATTATCTGTATTATAATTATGATTTTTAGAGCAAACTAATGTGTCTGCTTTATAATTTTAGAATAATGGAGGCCTTCCGACTCAGTTGCAGTATTTAAACAGCAGAATTTACGATCACAACAGTTGTCGCAGCTTCAGTTCGTTGGTATCGAACCAAAATATTTGCACATTCACGCAGAAAGGACAGGGACTTTGTAATGTAAGCATTTTTCTACGATTTGCTATTTTTCTGTTTGTTTTATTATTAAAATGTAATTTATTGCTTTTCATTACAATTTAATGGAAAAGAATCATATTTAATGAATAAAGAGAAAAGAAATTTCAACACCTTTTTATTTTCAACAGGGTGATTCTGGTAGTCCAGTGGTTGTTGGCAGTGTCCAAGTTGGAATTGTTTCATGGGGAAATCCTTGCGCACTAGGATCCCCAGATGTCCACACAAAAGTTTTCAGTTACATGAGCTGGATCCAATATTACGTCAACTGATAAGGATTAATTTGAAAATTTCACTACAAATTATTCCTTTAACGCTGGGTGCCAACTCAAAAACAAAATTATAGACTGCTACCCAAGATAGGAGAGTATAGCATGGAAGTATTGAATTATAGTATAAAAAAAAAATTACTTATAAATTAAATCATTTGTATATGTAAAAATAACACGGAAATTTTAATCTCCAGATTTCATTAACATTGTGTAGAAAAGACCTTCAATTGAAGGTAATCAATTGTTAATCATCATCATAATCATTATTGTACCAATCAAGATTAAAACTATAGATACTGATTTCATGTTTTTCGAAGCTCAATTATACCAATAGATAATAATGAATAAAAAACGTGCATTTATGTCTTATCCATTTTACAGGAGATAAAAATAGGAAATGATTGAATTAACCTGACTATGTAGACACGTATCGACTTGATATGTTTAAAATGTATAGAATTTAGAATAAAATATTATAATTCTATAGAATTAATTATATTTTTTAAATAAAAAATTTATTTTAAAATGGTAACATGTTCTAGTTCTTTTTCTATAGATTTATAAATACATACTATTTTTAATACGAACATTCTATCAAACAATCTTTTGAAGCTAAGAGAAATATTTATGACGAAATGTTGAATGGAAAGTCGATTAATGACAATGTTATCAATAACATCTCTACATTCCTGATTAATAAAAATATATATTATCATATTAATGCATACACAGATAAAATTGTATCGACTTTGATTGAATTTTATCACGTTAGAATGGGATATATAAAACGAGTAAATTTCATTAATCTCGAAGTAAAACAAGAAGCGCCCAACATGAATTGTCTTCCTATCGTCCTCTTCTGCCTTTTGGCAACTGCACTTGGTATGTTTACAATTAATAACTAATTGTTTTAATTTGGAATTTAAAAGGATTTCGAAAATTGTCGTAAAATTTTAAGGGATTTCAAGAAATTTATGATTTTGAAGATTTTTGTGGAATGTTGAAGTATTTTAAGAGGTACCTATGAATTTAAAGAAATTTTAACGTATTTTAACGGATTCCGAAGGTTTTCGTCAAATGTTAAGAGCAAACAAAAACGATTATTTTTTTTCTTTCTTACAACTTTAAGTCGTTGAAAAGCCAATCAGGTTTCCTGTATACGAGATTTTCGAGATATTTTCGTTACACCACTCTTTTAAGATAGGATTAAATTAGAAATATGACGACTTATGATAGATGACATTTTTTTTAGGAAGTCCAGCATTCAGTCAGTCGGAATGGAATAATAAAATCAGCAGTCGAATTGTTGGTGGCGAAGATGCAGATGAAGCAGCCTTTCCTTACCAAGTTTCTCTTCAAAAATATGGAAGCCATTTCTGTGGCGGTTCTCTTATAAATCAGCGATGGATTATGACAGCAGGACATTGTCTTTACGGGTAAGTTACTATTTTAGGATTAAATTTAAAGAACTCAATTCTTCATTTACTTTTGAGATCTAATTCTATCATTCATTTACATGTCTTACCTTATCTTATTTTGAAATAAATCGATTTCTGACACCATTTCAGAGCTATCATTGAATCTTTAATAATTAAGAAAGAAGGATATTTTAAATATTTCAATGAGTTAATAAAATGTTATTCAAATCTTAATAAAATATTATAACATCAATTTTAGAGCTTCAGCATCTGAAGTTACCGTCGTTGTTGGTACAAATGACTTAACTAAAGGAGGAAAATCCTTTACAGCTAAAAGAGTGATTGTTCACCCTGACTTTAGCATGACCAAAATAACTGGCGACATAGCTTTACTTGAACTTGCAGAACCAGTAACTTTTTCGAAATCAGTACAGAAAATTGCTCTCCCAACTTATGACGTTACCAAAACTCACACACCTGCAGTTGCATCTGGATGGGGAAAGAAATCGGTTAGTATTAAACATATTTCAAATAAACATGTAAACAAAATATTAAATATTAATCAGCTATATATTTCTTGTAATGATACAATGAATGAATGAATGAATGAATTAATTAATTGCAGGTACTTGGTGGTGTTTCTACAAAATTGCAGTATTTGAATGTTAAAACTGTCTACCATAAACTTTGTCAGTTACTCAGTAAAGATGTAACCGAGAAAAATATTTGCACAATCAATAAATTCGGAAAAGGAATGTGTAATGTAAGTACAATTTTTCAGATGTTTACATTTTTCTCATTTTTAAAAGCAATGAAAAATTGAAAAAAGATTAGATAATGACAATTATAGTATTGTTTATTAATTTGGATAATAATTTTGTCTTTACAGGGTGACTCTGGCAGTCCAATTGTTGCTTCTGGTGTCCAGATTGGAATCGTTTCCTGGGGACTTCCTTGCGCTTTAGGAGTGCCTGATGTCCACACTCGAGTTTACAGTTATCTAGACTGGATCAATGATTATGTAACTGATGAGCAATGATGATTCACGAATTTTTTACCAATGTATGAAGTGTTGAAGGCAATTTATTGTAAATAATGTACCATACTCGTGGAAATATATTTTCAATATATAAAAAGAAGTTGTATACTTAAAAATCACATTCTCTTAAGCAATCATCGATTCTCCTTTTTCATCTTATAATAATCGAATGTTTTGAAATATTTTAGAGTTCAAAGTACATCTATGATCGAGTACAGACTATAAGAAAAACAAATTTTATTAATCAGAGCTGTAACATTTCTGTCGGTAGATTAGGAATTAATGAAAGTAAACTTTATCATATTTTCGCAGGCAGAGGCACTGATAAGATCACATAGACTTTGACTCAAATTTATCAGATCTAATTGATTCTTATAAAACCAATAAATCTAGGTCCCTTCAGTAAAGAATAATTCACCAATATGAATTGTCTTTCGTTTTTTGTGCTCTTCTGCCTTCTGGCCAATACATTTGGTATGTTATTTATTATTATTTTTGTAGATTATTTATTTTCTCTGACGCTTTAAATGATTCTATCTTAAAAAAGTTGTTGTTGCAAACCTGATTGGCTTTTGAATGACTTAATTTGAAAGAAGGAAAACAAACTAATGGCGCTAAAAAATTTCACGAAAACCTTCGAAATCCCTTATTAAAATTCGTGAAGATTTCTTAAAACTTAAAACATCTTGAAATTCTTCTCTAAAAAAAGTGGTGTAACGAAATGTCCCTAAAATCTTGCATTCATTGTTGTTTCAAACCTGCTCTCTAAATTTGAATCAGCGAAATTTCATTGGTTTTTGAATGACTTGAAGTTGTAAGAAGTAAAATAAATAATCGTGCGCGTAGCGCGCGTGTTGGTTTGCTAGTTTCTTAAATAGTAACTTTCCTTTTTAAACGGTAAATTGTCATAGAATATGTTAATTCATTCATAAAATGTTAGAAATTCTGCTCTTGATTTGTACATTATCAAACATAATAATATAAAACAATTTTAAATAAAAAAAATCACTTTAAAGTATATTTTCATTTATAAATACGAAAAATATTCTAATTTTAGGAAGTTCATTTCAAAAAGAGCAGTTGAATAATAAAATCAGTAGCCGAATTGTCGGCGGCCATGACGCGGCTGAAGGAGTTTATCCTTATCAAGTTTCTCTTCAGAACTATGGACAACATTTCTGTGGTGGTTCCATTTTAAATGAAAAATGGATTTTGACAGCAGGACATTGTCTCAGTGGGTAAGATAAAGTTTTATAGAATAATATTAAATTTAATTATTCAATTTTACTGAATTGTGTTACATTACTAATTATGTTTTTTTTTTTAGCGCTGGACCCTCCCAAGTGACAGTCGTTGTCGGGACAAATAATTTAACACGCGGAGGAATCGAGCACAAATCCAAAAGGTTAATTGTTCATCCAAACTACAGTGGACATCAGTTAACTGGTGACATAGGATTAATTGAACTTGATACCCCACTGACTTTTTCACCTCTAGTAGGCCCGATTTTACTTCCTGAAACTGATACCAAAAGACCCCACACACCTGCAGTTGCAACTGGATTCGGTTTAACTTCGGTTAGTGAACGTTATCAATGATATTAATATATTTCAAATTCTGCAATAATATAATTATCTATTTTTTTATAATTTCAGATCCTTGATAGTGAAATTTCAGCAGATTTGCAATTTTTAAATGTCAAGACTGTCGATCAGAGACTTTGTCGCCTTTTCAGCAAAGAGAAAGTAACTGAGAAGAACATTTGCACAATCAATACATTTGGAAAAGGAATGTGCAAGGTAATTTGAATCTCTTGAAATATTTTAAGACAATTTCTTATGAAAATATTGTGATAGAATTTATTAATATAAAAACCAAATTATATGCAATCAGGGTGATTCTGGTAGTCCAGTGGTAGTTGGATCTTATCAAGTTGGAATTGTTTCCTGGGGGATCGCGGCTTGTGCCCTAGGAGTGCCTGATGTACACACCCGAGTATACAGCTACAAGGACTGGATTAATGGTTACATTAATAACTGATATAAAACTATAATTAACGAATTTGTTGCAAGCAAATACAATTAGTTATTCAGACTTGAAAAAAATTCAAACTTATAAATATTTCAATCTCCCTTCAATTAGTTGAGCTAAGAGGTAATGAAAACTCTGGATTTTTCCTACTTTTGTGGTTCGATCAATCCCTTGATTAAATATCATTCCTAAATTAAAAATTTTTCCTCCTTAAAGTAAACCGAATATTCATTTTAGTGTTGAATATTACTATTAATTGAAAACTTTCAACTTTTTCGTCCCAATTAAATCTTTCTAGATCGCGAGGAAGGTTGGTCAATCGAAGGAGGAAGATATCATGTAGCGGATAGAGTTCTAGATTCCCTTGATTCTGGGCCAATGTGGACTTAAGACGGATATAAGATAGCAGAAAATCGATTAATTAATGATTTAATTATAAGGGAAAAGTTTTGTCCGGCGCTCCGCGAAGGTCCTTTGGGAAAACAGTAGGTTGAAACAACCTTTGGCTATCTACACGGATAATTAAGGATGCTATGGCCATCACCTAGACTAGACAAAGGGGGTTCGACTAACCATGATCTATGAGTGTCCCTTACATGAGTGACCTTTGTCCATTTGGACTTTCTCTGGGGATTGAGGGGGCAAGGTAGAACCTTCTTTAGCTGAAGTTCCTAATGAAGAAATATATCCAACGCCCCAAAGGTGTATTAGACATTTTCGACATGCTATTATTGTTAGTGGAGTCGATAAACGTCGATAGTATAGGCAGGATTTCAAGAATCCAAATATCAGTGCTCTAATATTATCAAGGAATCCGAATTGGATAATGATGATAGATTAGAGGATTTTCGTCCTAAACCTACAAAATGCATTATCCTATCTTAAAAAAGTGGTGTAATGAATTGTCTCGAAAATCTCGCATACATTGTTGTTTCAAACCTGCTCTCTAAATTTGAATTAGCGTAATTTCATTGGTTTTTGAATAACTTGAAGTTGTAAGAAGTAAAATAAATAATCGTGCGCGCAGCGCGCGTGTTGGTTTGCTAGTAAGGAAAACATTTTTAAGATAATTGTCACTAGAGGTGAGGACTCCTTTTATGACCCTCAAGAGGTGAAGTTTGAAACACTTAACTAATCCTTAATGATCATTTTTAAAATCTCTATCTGAAGAAATTCATCCTTGCGTAAACTTCACGAGCCACAGAAGACCCTTTGAAGAAATTATATCGATTAAAAGGGTCGTTCTTCTGATTTTAATTATCGCTAATGAACTCTGCAAGAATTTTATAAGTGAAAGGATAAAAGTATAAGGGAGTTGGATGATTCATTCACACAATGAAATATTGGATTCTCGATTGTCAATGGGACAATGTGCTCTAAACGAGCGAACAGAGGCTGACTAATAGAGGGACTCTCGGAAAATTTTATTTTCAGAAGAAGATGGAAGATGGTGCAAGGAGTTTCTTTCCTTGTCCTGAGAAGAGGAGATATTTAAAACCTCTTTAGAGATCTCGTGGTAGCAAACAGTGACTTTTCTACTTCCTGATTTATTTTTCTATTCTTTTACTCTTCTTCAATTTTTCTGCTCGAAGTTTTCTCTTCCTTAGTTACTCGAGCTACATCTCTATGGCGATCTGACGCGCGCAGAGTTCCTGCCAGTTTACGAGAGGATGTAAGGCAAAAGCGTCTGTCATAAGATTTGCAATCCGATGCGACGAAATCAATTCTTCCAGTACCTTTTCTGTCCTTCACACTTCTGGTGAAGAGAATCGTGTAAATAATCCCTTTTTTACTCTTTTACTACTGATTTCCGCCTGCGTATAGATTATCGAATAACCACCCGACTTCAAAGGTTTTTTGCTCCCTCAAAGAACGATGACAGCAGGAACCAAGGAGCAAATACCTCGCATTGGCATAACTTCCAGACAGAATTTTTTGCCTTGAGACGTGATAATTTACGCATTATGCTCCAGATGGCGGCTAACCCCTCCTTCGTTGTTTAGATGAAAATTAATTGCAGAAGGATTAGCAAGTTCGGCACTATTTTGGGAGAATCAGTTTCTCTAGACTGTAATAGTGTCAATGACTAGGGCTACCACAGACTAATGTACTTAAAAAAAGTGACAAAAATTACTAATTTGATCTAAAAAGTGACCAAAAGTGACTAATTTTGAACAAGAATGACTAAAAGTAACTAATTTTGAATTTATTTTGATTTAATTACACATACATTTGATCGGCTTGCTTTGACATGATTAGATGAAATTTTAGTGCTGAATTTAGGGGTGAATACTGAGGTCACAATTTCCAGAATAAATTTTACAAGACACACAAATTGTAATTCATTTTATTACAAGTTAAACAAACCTTTCACAAATCGGTCGTATTTATATTCTAAAATGCTTTACGATAGGAACTAGAAAACCGGAAAATCACGAACTAAAATAATTTAAACTTCAGTATTCAATAGAACGTACTACAGATTATTTCATACATATATAGTACTTAGATTCTCTTTTCTTTTTTGAGAAAAAATCAGAGTCTAATAGGTTTAAAAACTCTAAAATGACCTTTCCTATCTTAAAGAAAGTGTTGGTTTGCTAGTTCCTTTAAAAAAGTGACTTATAGTGACTTTTTTTTAAAAAATTGACTAAAAAGTGACTTAAGTGACTTTGACCCTGTCAATGACGGAAAAGGGCTTGAAAAAAGAAATTTGATAAAGGCATTTGGAAAAAAAGTTTGGCAAAATTTGAAAAAGGGCTTCGACAAAGGACAGAAAGTAAATTGAAATTTGTTAACAAGTGATGATCGAAGTGTAGATTTTCAGCAATTAGTTGAACATCATTAATATATCAGCGTATCGATAGACCTGATTTAAATGTCGAGGCAGATTGAACACTCTACGTATGTCACACCGTGTTCTGCATCCACAGTACGTGTACCATGGGGCGATATAATTATTTATTTAGCGTAGCACTCACATGCTCATAATGATCTATTGATTATTTGATACACTGTTCTAATTACTGTCGGGTAAAATATATTATCAGATTAGATTTCGTCATCAAAGCATAAGCATTATTTATGAGACAAATAAAATGAGAAAAAAAAAATTGATAAACGAAAAGCACGGATGCTATTAAACCGCATATATAGATACTTGGTGTGTAATTTCAATCCAATTTATACATATTACTAGGTATAACATGGGTTAACCTACAATCGTCAGCATAGTGAACATTCAGGTTAATAATTCCGACCAGAGAGCAATTTCAATCGAATTAATTTCCATTTCCAAAGTCAGAGGAACCAATATCTGATTTCTCTATTTGCAATGGTAACCTTGAGAGTTCAAATTGTCTGTGATATTTACTATTTAAATTGGAAACCAAGCACTTGTCGAAACATCAATATTGATATTGATCATGTTTAAGACTCTTCTAAAAATCGATGTAATATCCATATCAACAATTGCATCGAAATACGATACGATTATATAAATAAAATAAATATATATAATATATTATGTTATATTATATAAATACGTTTATATAGGTCATGGGATATGACATCAAAGAGCTAAGAGAGGCCAGGTCACGTCGTATCGAAATGTTAGCTGAGAAAGACAATACAGAATTGGTCCTAGGGGGTTTTGATAACCCGGACCAACCACTCAGATCTCTTGGCCTCTTGCAACGAGTACAAGGTATTTGAGGTAGAACATTCAACCTTCATCAAAACACCTTACTTCCATGTCACTTGGAATATCGTTCTCATCCCTTCATTTCTCACCCATTTCAAGTGTGGGACGTCATAGGGTAACAGTATCCGCATAGTTTCACACAAATGTCAAATGCAGTCCTGCTGAGACCAGAGGACATCTGTGAAATTGATCTAACTGTAATGTCTAACTGCAATGCTGCCCAACATCTCTAACTGGCTCAAATTTGTTATATGCTCGTACATTCAATTTACATTAATTTATTCTAGAAATAAGGCTGCAATCAATGTAATAAAGGGATACAGGGGTAAATGGAAATAGTAAAGGGAAATGGTAAACGGAAATGGTAAAGGGGAATGGTAAAAGAAAATGGTAAAGGTAAATGGTAAAGGAAAATCATGGTAATGGAAAATGGTAAAGGAAAATCATGGTAAAGGGAAATGGTAAAAGGAAATCATGGTAAAGGGGAATTGATGAAAATCGACGTATCACTGATTTTCTTGGAAATTATCACTCTTAGAAAAAAATGCTTACAACAAAAAATGTGTGTTTCGATGAGATCTACAACATTAGTTCAAACTATTTTTTGAAATCTTGAATATTTACTGAGATAAACGCAAAAAATCATTATTTTTATGGTTTTTTCATAGTTTCACCATGAAAATCAAATTTGCGCCAATTTTCACTATTATATTCGTAATTATTATTATTATTCGGAAGTACACCGTAATAAAGGTTTCTTACTGTTATTATTATGATAAACCTGGCACAGTGGACAACCCCTGTGAACATGGCGAAAATCAATAAAACCAATAAGCTTCGCCAATATCGGACTAATATCCTGAAGACCGTTTCAGCTCACACAATTTCTATATCCCATTTCTACACCAAAACAAGGGCGCCCTTATTTGGCGAGTCATCTTGATGCTACATTCTCCGTAGATGACTTGTAATATCGATAAATTGATATACAGGAGAGTCTTGGGGACTCTAATCGTTCATAAAGACTAATGATGATGAGACTTCTAATATTCCTCAATCACTTCCGCATATTATTACATACTACACTTTATTGATTTCCAAAAAGATCATCTTTAGTTCGTATGAATCAAGGAAGCTCGGAGTCAATATTTTAAATGGAATATGTCTTTTCAGGGTCAATTTTCGTGAGAGACGATAATGGATCTAACTGACTAGGCCATTTGGAAGAGGAAGTCAGTAAAAGTTCAATACTCTCGCTTCCTCTCCGAAACAACTTCTTGATTGGAGAGCGAAGGGCGTTCGTTAACAGTAGATTGTTAATTATCGTTTCGTCCAATGCCTTCTCACGATACAAGTCAAGTTCAAAAGCGAGTTCTGCTATTTTTTCCACAATTGCCGTCTTTTTTTTTTGTTTTGAAGCCATCGATCAGGTCAGGGTCATAAAGGTTTAAAAATTATTTTCTCTTGGTATGCGGAATCCACAATCCCATTACGAATTCAGAACAGAGCAGGTAGTTCCCTCAGCCTCCATCCAGTCTCCCTCCTGTCAATAATGCCCCCGAACCCAAGTAACTATTCGCGTTCGCTAGCCGTGAGCTATACTCGGAAACTTTATAACGCAAACCTCTACGCAAACCGTATTTGAAATACGTCAAATCCAAAAGCACCGACTTTTTGTTTCTCGTACATGTGAAACCTCTCCAGTTCATCAGAAGTCAAGATCCAATAAGAGCGAAATTTAAAGTTTTTTTTCTTTGTAAAGGAGAAAATGCCAATTAGAATCTGTAATATTCTACGTCTATTGAAATTTCGCTTTTCTGTCCATTTTAACGAACTCCAAAGGCAGTGGAGAAAAATACCACATGATACATGTTTACATACCCTTTTGATATTCCACAGGGCATTGCTCGCGAAGTTTGGATATCTACATTTCAAGGAACCCCTCGCATCCTAATTTATTCCCTCTTGCAGTCAGTAGGTATGCATTGAATTCTGTGGATTTTTCGTGAAATTGCTCAGCAGCGCATGTCGAAGAAATGCCGACCATCGTCCGCATAGAAATGGCCGTCTTGGGCTTGCCACAAATATGAAAATTCTTATCGCAAATAAAATTCATCACGGTAGTGGAGAACGGAAAGGGGGGCCAAGGGCATTTGGAGATGGAATTCCAATGCCATTATCGAGCGTGCAAGACGCAGAGAGAACTTTTTTCTTTCGTGAATGAATAAGTTATATCCTATGCCATCTCATTCTCTCCTTTGCTGACTCGCGCCAACAATGACGATGTGAAAACCGAAAATTCTCGATTGCTTCTTCATATCACTCATCCACAGTTATAAATGACCGCAAACCAGCGCTCTCAGATCGAGCTAGAAATTTACCCACTCCACATTTTAGAGATTTTTGCGAATTTTAACTTGGATTTCAAGAGATTCATAATTTTAATGGTTCTTGTGGATTTTTCAGAGATTTGAAGAGGTTTCTGGGAGTTTCAAGAAATCTTAACGAATTTTAATAAGGTATTTCGAAGGTTTTCGTAAAATTTTTTTGCGCCATTAGTTTATTTTTCTTCTTTCAACTTCAAGTCATTCAAAAGCCAATTAGGTTTGCAACAACAATGTATGCGAGATTTTTGAGACATTTCGTTACACCACTTTTTAAAGACAGGATTGTATAACCAAGTGGACGTGAATTAGAATATTTATGGCGACTGCTTTGTGTGTAAAAGGTAATTGAAATTGAAATAACATTCACTGATTCAGAATGAATGTCTGGCCCCACTAAGGGTTGGAAGTTGCCCTAGACTGGACAGTATGAAACATTGCTTTAAGCCTATAAATATTCGTTATTGCCCCGTTAATCACTAGTACTCTGAAGCTGCTCGGCATGTTATTGCCCCTTTAGTTGAAGGGACGCGCATCACCAACCCTTAGGCTTTAGGTATGAGATCAGCATTGCTCGTGAAGCATACCTCGAATTGCTGAGAATGAACCGATCAGAACGCGGATCGTGAATACTCAGACCAAGTTCAGAATCCACTTTCTTGGTATCACCATACTCAATGAGTTTTCCCTCTGATCATAAATGAGACGCCTAGTTTCTCGAAAAGAATAATTGACATTCTTCCTTCTTCAAGGATTCGATTAAGAAAGTCGAGGAATCATTAAATAAATTCGACACTTCAAAATTTCTCCTGTATTTATTTTTGCTGGTCAAAAATTACCCACAAAGTTCAAAAATATATTTAGTGAAAAAATCGTACAAGTTTCCTTCCGAAAATTCTCCCGAATAAACCCCAGTTGATAATATATTTTTAAAATCCCCAAAAACTACCACTTATTAGAATCCTTAGTGTAGCTATATTTAAAAAAGGGCAGGGAACCCAAAAATTTGGTAGGATCTAAATTAGAGTTTATCATCCCAAAATAATATTCTCCATTTAAGTTCCTCTTAAAAAGAATCTATTACCAATTCAATAGGTAAAATGAATCAGACATGAAGTAGTGTAACGTATCCCGATATCCCAATATATCCCGAGAGAGATACGCTGTCGTGCTCTGATTACCACAGCTTATTCGAAAATTATATTTCGATCTTCGTTATCATGATTGTTTCGCAAAATTATTGTAATTAATAATTAATCAAACCTATCTTTCAGGACCACGGGCTTCATTAAAATTTCTGAAAAATATAATACTATTGGATAAGCTCATTAATCCTATCTTAAAAAAGTGGTGTAACGAAATGTCTCGAAAATCTCGCATACATTGTTGTTGCAAACCTGATTTGTGAAAATCTCTTAAAATTCCTAGAAACTTCTTGAAATTCTTTAAAATGCTACGATAACATT
>JAUESH010000008.1:1508934-1531572 GCA_032275165.1 Synergus magnus | reverse complement strand
AGATTTTCATATTTTTGAGAAAAAATCGGAGTCTAATAGGTTTAAAAACTCTAAAATGACCTTTTCCTTTAAAAAAAAGTAACTTATAGTGACTTGAAAGAAAAAAGTGACTAAAACTGACTTAAGTCACTGTCTGGCAGCCCTATACATATCATTTAAATGATATGTAACTAATTTAAAGCCTAGAGGCTAAAAATTTCCAATATATCACGTAAATTTAGAAATAAGGCATGAGAAAAACGAAGAATGAAAAATGTAATGGTAAATTTGACCCTCTGCACAAATGAATGTTAAAGGCTTAAAAGGTAAGAACCTGAAGGATAAAAGATGAGTGAAAAGAGAAATATGACTATTTTTTAGCAAATAACACGAGTTTAATTCAAGTGTCTTGTTTTGTCCAAGTAACGAACCATTGCTTGTTTTTCCCCTTTTCTTTCCTTTTTTTACGCTAAATCGTAGAATTGTGTCAAGCAGGGGGTGAGAAACGCCCAAACGGAAGTTCATCCGGAACGCGCCAGAGAGACTGCTGAGATGCTCTACAACGCTGGTAAGTTTGTCCGCTTAGTAAACGCATTCAGCTGTGTTCCACTACACATAGTTACTCAGACTAATTAGTGTCATTGTGGCAACCCTTGAGTCAACATCTCAACACGCTGATTATGTGATTACCCTATATTATGCAATTTATCTGCCAGTTTCTGCATTTACATTCCCACGAGTGAAACGTTTCAAAAAAGTTTAGTCCATCAAAATAAATCCATATTTCACATCTTCCAGATTTGTAATACATAGAATAAAAGTGGAAGTCCTAAAGAAAATAGGATAAAAATCAACATCTAGTCTCCCTCGAATTGTTGAAATAGAATGGGAATGTCCTAATTCCACATCATAGAATAAAACACAGTGGTCCCTCTATCATAACGATAAAAGTTTTTGAAATTCTATAAACTGTGAAATGCGGCACGTAAAGAATATTAGAGTTCCCTTGGCGTGAACGAATTGTTACTACAATATTGCATAAAGAGCGGCACCAGTTGGAGATCTCTCATTGTGGTACTTCCGGCCCTAGAGACATTTCCGTGAATCGTGGAACAGGATGATAATTAGTTTCATGCGGCGGCGTTTTTAAATTGTAAAAATATCTAGTGTAATTATACTCCAGCAATATTCGAGGTCATTCTCTCAATTTCACGTCGGGCTTTACATGAGGAAATTTGTAATCTGCAATGAAATTTCCATCCACAATGCATCCCACCCAATATTGATCCAGAAAACATGTATATACTCAGTTACTCACTCAAAGCTGCGGGTGATGATCTTAATAGCATTTAGTTACATTTAACGGGAAATTTTCTTCATTTCACGAAAATGTGTTTTCAATTCTCAATATTTTTTCGCAAACTCGTATTATCCGTTTCAAGTTGGACGACCCCTTTTTCTATAATCCAATCCTTCTTGACTTTAATTTAAGTTCTCGCGCCATCTGTTCTGTGTGACAAACACAGATGTTTCTTTACCTTCCTTTGTCAACTCCCAGGCCATTGTGTCGAGAAAATTGACTTCTATTAAGTATATACGCATCCCAAAATGTTCGCGATTTATTCAAGATGGGAGGACATGAAAATAGAATCAGAAGAGTAATAAATAACTAAAAAAAATTTACAATTTAAAAGACGCAGAAGGCAATTGTTTGCGAGTTGCTCCAGGTTCTTAAGATTCTTTCTGACCTAATCCAGATTTGAATTCACAGGCGAAGGTAAGCTTGGAACAGACGAGGAAATTTTCAACAAGATCCTGGCACACGAATGTTTTGGGCAACTTCGTCTTATCTTCGAGGCTTACAAGGACGTCAGTGGAAGAACCATTGAGCAAGCGTTACGGGACGAGGTCAGCGGCGAGTTGAAGGATGCTATGCTAGCCATAGGTCAGTACCTATTGCTAAGATTCTGATGCTTTTTTAACGTTTCATGACTTAACAAGATACGAGCTTATGGTAATTCGCAACAAACTGGACAAAGAGATGACCATATTTTATGCATGCAAAACTGAAATATGCAAACAAAATCTGATGGCTTGTGTGCTTTACAACAAAAGATAGGAAAATATCTACTAAAGTTGCTTCTCCATTCCAGTCATAACGTTACTCCCCTTTTCAACCAAAACCCCCCCTCCTCTTTCCATTTAAAACCCCCCTCCTCTCCTCTTTCCAATCAAAACTCTTCCCCTTTCCAACTAAAAAACTTTTCCCCACGAAAAGCTTCAAAATCTTTTAAAATTCCTAAAAACATCTTTAAATTCCTTAAAATTCCACTAAAACATTTAAAATCCCTTAACATCTCATAAATTCCATGAAATCCTTTAAAATTCAATGATTCCTTTAAAATTCCTTAAAATGCATCAAAATCTCTAAAAAAAAATTCTTCGAAACACCTCATGAAATCCTTCAAGGGCATATGCTAATATTAATCCACGAGAATATTTAAAATTCCTTAATATCTTTTAAAATTCCATGAGGAATATTAAAATTCTTTAAAATCATTTTAAAAATTTCAAAATTTCTTTAAATTCTTAGAAGCTTCTTAAAATCCTTTACAATTCCAAGAAAAACTTTTAAATCCTTTAAAATACGTTAAAATCTCTTAAAATTTTTGAAAACCTCTTGAAATTCCTTAAAATTCCACTAAATCGTTTAAAAATCATAAAAAATCTCGTGAAATCCTTTAAATAAAAATTCTTAGAAACAAAAATCTCACAAAATCTTTAAAAAAAAAACAAAAATAACTTTTGAAATTTTTGAAAATTCCATGAGAAATATTAAAATCACTTAAGATCACTTTAAAAAATCAAAATTTCTTAAAATTCTTACAAGCTTTTTAAAATGATTAAAAATTCCACAAGGAATTTTAAAATTCCTTAAAATTCGTTGAATTTTCTAAACTTTCTTAAAAATCTCTTAAAATTTCATGAAGTTCTTTAAAATTCCACTAAATCTTTTAATTATTATACAAGTCTCTTGAAAGCCCTTTAAATTCCCAGAAACCTCTTAAAATCCCTTAATATTATTGAAAATCGTTTGAAATCATTAGAAACCCAGAGAATGTCAAACAATGCCTGGAAACTCTTTATAATCTTTTGAAATCCTCGGAAAACTTCTAAAATCTGTTAAATAAACTATAAAAGTTATATATATATATATATATATATATATATATAATAACATAGCATATAAATAACATATAAATAACATAGCATAAATGTCAATTTCTATTTTTCCTAACAGCTACTCGCATTTCCCTGACATTTCCCTGATTTCCCTGACAAACTTGTTTTTCCCTAACATTTCCCTAACTTCCCTGACTTCCCTGACATGTGGCCACCCTGCAAACAAACCCCCCTCCCCTTCCCAACCAAAACGCTTTTTACCTTTTCCAATCAAAACTTCTCTTTTCTTTGATTCTTTCCAACCAAAACCCCCCTCTTATTTCTAACCAAAACTCCCCCTAGGCTTTCAATCTAAAACTCTCATTCACCGTTCCAGTGAAAAGTAAATGAAAAAGGTACAAGTGTACAATAAAATCCCTTCCACCTTCAAACCAAAATTCATCTCCTCGCTTCTTTCTCATTAAAATCAAAAGCCCCTTCCCTTTCCAATCAAAACGTCTTTTCCCTCTTCCAATCAAATCCCCTTCCAACTTTCAACTAGAACTCCCCTTCCCCCCTCCAACCAAAAATCCATTTTCAAAACAAACCCCCCTCCCCTTTCCAACAAAACGCCTCTTACCTTTTTCAGTCAAAACTTCTCTTTTCTTTGATTCTTTCCAACCAAAAAACCCCCATTCCTTTTCAACTACACCTTCCAACCAATATACAGTTTGAAAATGAGCATGAGAGATAAAAATCATAATTTATGTAAATGGTTATTATTTTAAAGGCTTCTGTGCAGTACAACAAAAGATAGAAAAATATATAATAAAGTTACTTATTAGTTCTGAGATTAAATTATATTTCTGATATTAAAAATTCATACTTTGCAGGCTACGGCAGCCTTATAAGTATTTTCATCAATATTATAATATAAAGTACACGATCTCATACTCTATTCTCGAATAAATGATTCCTTTCTTAAGGTAAATTAGTTCGGAACTACTTTGCTCCTTGAATCTTAGTCTAGAAATAGATCAATTTTTCCCTGAATTCTCGAGCTATTTTGCCTGACACATCTGTCTATCAATTTTCCAGTGGAGTGCGTGCAAAGCCCTCCGACATTCTTCGCTAAGAAATTGCGCAAAGCAATGGAAGGGGCTGGTACAGACGATCAGACCCTCATACGTATAATCGTCAGTCGCTCGGAAATCGATCTCGGGAACATAAAACGGGAGTACGAGCGTCTCTACGATAAGACTCTGGAATCATCCGTCAAGGTAAAAATAATACTGTGATTTGAATTTTTCTATAATTTTCAGATGCATTCGAAAATTAATTTCTTTTTTTTTCAGAATGAGACATCTGGAGATTATAAACGAGCTTTAGTTGCCTTGATCGGAGGACCGTGATTCTGAATTAACAAGAAGAGTTCTGAAAGTATTTTCCTATTTTTAGTAGACAAGTTATTTAAGAGGCTTATTGTAAGCGGATTGTATTCAGCAATATTATCAAAATTGGATTAAAAATCTTTCCGATTCATGGGATGTAATCGTAAATACTCAATAAAGAATTATTTGTAAAGAATTATTTGTTTTTTAAAAAAGGTCAACGCATTTCCTCTATACCTTCAGAAAAACGGGTATCTTGTTTCCTGTTAGATAAAAAGCATATGGAACTCTCAGACTCGCAACCCTCGAGTATTGTATGTTTGGAAGAATCTTAGAATATTTTCTAGGTCGGCGAATATAGAGAGGAAAAGATTTTTTGTCCGACGCTGAATAAAAATCGATGATGGAAAAAAAAACTTGAATCCTTTAAGATAGTGTTGTAAACATTATTAGATCTCTCTTCAACTTTTGTTGGAATATTTTTTCGTCATTTGCACTGAATTCTATTTGTCAAAACTTTTTTCTTCGAAGTAATTAGTTTTCACGAAAACTAAATGAAAAACTACTCTTCGTGCCAAACCACAAGAATCACTATTGAAAGCTCTGATTGAACATTAAAAAATTAAACACACGCTACAATTTTTAGGATTGAACAAATTCACCTTCGCCAATTATTTGAAACTCAAATTCACCACCTGCCTCAATGTATGTCTGCACTTTCAAGCGTGACATACGTTCTACGTGATTTGAATTCTTGCTACCAACTAACAATCCCTAAGGCATCAAATCTGCAAAATAGCGAAACTCCACTAGCAGAAAAAGATTATTTATTTATCATCCAAATTTGTTTCCTATCTTAAGAAAGTGGTGTTAAAATTCCTAGAAATTCCTTAAAATTCCTAGAAACGTCTTGAAATTCCTTTCTAAAAAAAGAAAGTGACGTAACAAAATTTCCCTAAAATCTCGCATAAATTGTTTCAAACCTGCTCTCTAAATTTGAATCAGCGAAATTTCATTGATTTTTGAATGACTTGAAGTTGTAAGAAGTAAAATAAATAATCGTGCGCGTAGCGCGCGTATTGGTTTGCTAGTAATAATAAAATAATATTTTTAAAAACTGTAAGAAGTGCAAAATAATGTTTTTCTTGAATGTAAATGGAAAACTGTAGAATAGCAGAAAAGAAACTATAATGTGATACTTAAATAAACCATAAATTATAATTATATTCATTTAAAAATAACTACTTCCGATGTCGACGCAAAGGTAACACGCAAGTGCTTATTATCGCATTTTTGGGTTTTACTGAGCCCACCTTTAACGTTTGTTTTGGTAATATATATGCTCGGTCGACTTCGAAATTATTTACTTTAGCTAGTGCACATTACATAATTCTAATTGTTTGAGTATCAAATTTAGTATCATTTTTGCTATTCACATTACAAACTCCTTTTTTGAACTCGTTTAAAAACGATATGCCACTGTTATAATCTATTACCGGTATAAATAATAATAATAATAAACGACAATAGATAATAAGCTTTACGATAAGTATTTCGTAATTCGATAAGCTAATCATAAGACTTTGTATAAAACTCATTTTAAAAGTCGTTTGGTTTACCAAGTCTCATTTCCTCAAACTCAAATTTGCAATTATGAGAATAAAAGACTACATCTTTACCTTCTTCCTTATTTTAACTTGCTCATCAGGAGATGGTAAGCTATTTTAAATCTTAAGTAATTAATAAAGCAGTAAGTTATATAAACTATAAAAGTTGTAGCACAAACATCAAACAAATCCATTTCACAAAAATGGTCAACACTAGAGGAATGCAGACGAACATGTACTGATGATGAACCACCTCGATATTGTTATTATCACTTTACAATTGAATATTACGTGACCATGGGAAGGTAACTTTGATACTTATTTCTAATTAGCGAGACAACGTTTAATGGACAACTAGCTATGCTCGGTTTACAGCTAAAGACACCTTATATTGACATCTTTGACATCTTCTTTGTTAATAGCGCCTGCACTCTTTGTCGACAAAACAAAACCGATCAACTGTTAAATGTTCCAAAGTGCCAATGTGTTGAAGCAGATGGTATTGATAGAACAATCCTGTCAGTGAATAGACTACTTCCTGGACCAAGTATTCAGGCAAGTGTTCAAAAGTACCACTTGTTCTGCCAAAATCCCTGTTTTTTTTTTAAACATTCGTTCAAGGTGGACAAACGGATTTTAACACAACTTTTGAACTTGTTATAAGTTGTCCACTAAACCCCCTAAATCGATAGACGTATTGCAGGTTTGTCAAGGTGATATGATAATAGTCGACGTAGAAAATAAAGCAGAAGGTCTGGAAGTAATTTTGCACTGGCATGGGCTCTTTCAAAAGGGATATCAGTATTACGACGGTGTACCAATGGTAACTCAGTGTCCTATCCCATCACAAAACACATTCAGGTGAGTTATCAAAGATCATATTTTTGATGAACATATTTATATGAAATTTTGAAGATCGAGACTTTCAGAGAAACGATATTTATATTTTTAGATACCAATTTGCTGCCAATAACGCTGGTACGTACTTTTACCACTCACACCTCTTGACTCAGAGGATGGATGGTCAATATGGAAGTTTAATTATACGTCAAACACCTTCTACGGATCCTAATTGGGCTGAATACGACGAAGACCTTCCCACCCACGTAATATTAGTCAGCGACTGGATGCACCATTTATCAACAGAACTATTTCCCGGACTTTATAACAACCCCGGACAAACACCAGACAGTCTTTTAATAAACGGGAGAGGTCGTTATATGGCAAGTGAAGTATTTTTAATTCGATCTTTAGACAATAACTTACGCAAAAAAAGTAAAAAAGTCCTAATCAAATAGAACTTCCGCGCTGGCTTTGAACCGCTGTGCCGATTATAGAGACAAAGGAGACTTTTAAAAATGAAGAAGACTTACATTTAAAAGGTCCCACTTCGAGACGATGAATGCGACTTCAAGCTTCCTCCCCTTTAGATTCTGAAACATCGAATTTTGATTAATTAAAAGTTCTAGCTCAAATCATTTTTCATATAAAGGAATATTTACCTGCTTCTTGTATCCAAACTGCATGATGTTCCCTGAACCTCGTGATAACTCTTTCAATGGCACTTTCACTGACACTAACATTGACACTAACACTGACTTTTTCACTAATACTGATACTTTCATTTAAAATGATACTTTTTCTGACACTGACACTTTCACTTGCACGTCAAAATTCAATTAAACGTTTTTAGAAAACCTTTAAGAAAACTTGTGGCGCACTTTGACTTTTTCACAACCTTTTCCACCGAGAGTCAAAACCATACTGAGAAATAAAGGATCAGAGGTTGTAAACTTAAATTCAATCACAACTCATTCATCTCAGATCAACAAACTATAAAACCCTGCGAATAATAATTGGACAAATTCCTAAGAACTGGGAAGCGTGCGATAAATACTAAACGAAGAAATGTAAACAAATAAAGGTAGACAGTAAAGAGTAAACTGAAATAAAATTGGAGAATCATTTACGAGAGCCGAACTAATTTAGTTTAGATGACCTTGATAATAATAAAATCTAAAGATTTATAGATTCAATATTTCCTAATTGTCTATTTGTATAATATTAGGTTCCACCTTGGAATTTCACTGACACGCAACTAGAAACTTTTTATGTGGAACCTGGGAAAAGATACAGATTTCGCTATCATAATATCCAGGACTGCCACAGACTAATGTACCTCAAAAAAGTGACAAGTGATTAATTTGATCTAAAAAATGAATAAAACTTGTGGCCCACTTTGACTTTCTCACAACCTTTTCCATTGAGAGTTTGAGAGTCAAAACCATACCGAGAAATAAGGGATCAGAGGTTGTAAACTTCAATTGACCTGCAACTCATTGACATTCATCTCAGATCAACAAACCATAAAACCCTGCAAATAATAATTGGACAAATTCCTAAGAATTGGGGAGCGTGCGATAAATACTGAACGAAGAAATGTAAACAAATAAAGGTAGACAGTAAACAGTCTTCTATATCTTTGCTCCTATTCTACAAAGACATGGATTTGGGCTAACTTCATGCGTGTTAGAGTAACCTTATTGGTCAATTAATTTGGCGCGCGAATTGGAATTATTTTGTCAGTTTCAGACGAAACACGCGCGATTCAAGAAGTGGAGTAAAGAACAAGGGCACGAATTTCCAAGAAAAATAAATCTTGGAAAACTTATCAAAAAAAATAGAAAATAAAAACACTGCACAATTGAAAAAACACTTTACAATAAGCTACCGGGAAAAAAATAAAAACATTTTTTACGTTAATATTGTTAAGAAAGATATTGACGAATATAATATTATTCGCGAACGCGGAACGCGCAGGTTCTGACTCTTACGATGTAGACTCCACGAGAGTCGGGAGCGAACTGAGCTCCTCCGTTCTCCCACCCGCGCTGGTCGCCGCGCTTTCTCTTCCCCCTCTCCGCCCAACTCCCACTATTCAGCTTATGAGAACCAATGACGAAGCGGACGAAGCGGAGTGACAAACTCAAGTATGAATTTCCAAGAAACTTAATTCTTGGAAAATGGACAAATACTAGAGGAAAACAATTTCAAGAATAATAAATATTTTTCTCTAAAACTAGGCCATTTACCTCCTTTTGTACGAAACGAACGTAAATAGCCTATTTTTAGCAAAAAATATTTATTATTGCGAGTGTATTTAGCGAAACTAAATTAGTTTTGAGGAAAGATTGACATTTTTTTAACTCCTTTGTATATCCAACATTATAAAAAAATTAATTTCTGTATTTGCAGCTTGCCGAAACTGTTTTATAGGTCTAGTACTAAAAAAACAAATATTCCAAATTATCTTAAAAATATTATTATATTTATATTTATATTATAATTTTGTATATATTTACGATTTTAAGACGCGCACTAAATTGCAATGTATATTTGAAAATCGAAAATTCTCGTATATTATCCGAGAGGAGAATATTCTCGGTAATATTCTCGAGAATTTTAGATCTCAAAGAACCATTTACGTTTTACAATATCTTTGGTTTTACGAGAGCCGAACTAATTTAGTTTAGATGATCTTGATAATAATAACATCTAAGCATTTATAGATTCAATACTTCCTAATTGACTATTTGTATATTAGGTTCCATCTTGGAATTTCACTGACACGCAACTAGAAACTTTCTATGTGGAACCTGGAAAAAGATACAGATTTCGCTTCATCAATGGTTTTTCTACAGTATGCCCCTCAGTTTTCACAATCGAGAATCACAATATCTCTATTATTGCACAAGATGGTGATTCACTTTATCCTGCTTCAGCTTCTTCTTTACATACAGCAAGTGGTGAGTTGAATCAACTTTAATTAATCTAATGAATGAAAAAGAATCAGGATTGCAAAAATGGTTAATTATCCATTTTTATTACTAATTACATAAAAGAAATTGTAATTATCCTCAAAAAAAAATTAATAATTCCAAAGAAAAAATTGTAATTATACTTATAAATAATTAATTAATTATACCTATACTTATAATTATTGTATAATTACAAATTTCTTTTGTAAGTATTAATTATTTTGAGTATAATTACAATCTTTTTATGTATTATTAATTACTCTAGTAATGTAATTACAAATAATGTAATTAATTATGGTTGCAACCCTGAAAAGGGTGAATTGAGTCAATTCTTAGTAGAGAAATAAAATAAAAATTTTAATCAGGTGAACGAGTAGACTTTGTCTTGACCGCTAATCAGACAGCGGGTTCGTACTGGATACAACTTCGAGGATTAAGGGAATGTGCCGAAAAGAAAATCCATCAACTGGCAATTCTTTCTTATTCAGGGGCACCTAAAGAATGGCGTTCGCAAGCTCCAACGTACGATAACGCCCTGCCCGAAGGGAGAATGTATAATCCACCAGATGGTCAATGTAACAAAATAAGGTCGAATGCGATATGTATTAATCAGTTTTCTTCCAGAGAAGACGTAAAAGCAAGACTAATTAAAGGCGAACCTGATGAACGAGTTATTTTGCCATTTACGTTTCATAACTACCACACCGATTTAAAAAGTTTATACGTTCCCAACACTTACAAAACATTTTTCCGTGAGTGAAAATCATGAACAAAAGCATCTTATGAAGATACATTGGGTCTAAAAAAACACCCTTTAAGTTTCATTATTAAAAAATTCTTCCCTCACCCGCATCCATGTTATACATGAAAATTAGAAGATTTACAACAATTAGAAAATCAAAAAGAATTTTTTTTACCACGCTCTAATAGTAGACTGGAGTTTCAAACATCTCTTCGGACGACTTTTTTTTTTAATTTTTTAGTTTATAATGTCCTAAAAATAGAATAAAAAATCTTTTCTTTTTTATTTACTGATGGCAGTTCAGAGTTTAAAAAATCGAAAACCTTCACAATCAAAAATTTTGCAAAAAAAACTCTTCTGCAAAAAATATGAGTGTACCATTTTTGATCCGGTCTAATAGACAAAGATACTAAGAAAAAATATTTTTAAAACATTTCCCAAGTTTCACTTTCTTTTCCGCAAAAGGAAGTTTTATTCAAAATTTTTCTAATACCTTTTGACTCAACCTTTGATCTTCCTTTTGGAGGAAGTTATTTTTTGTTAAAAAATTGCTTCCTGCGACAGGTTTTCCGTTTTAACTGGTTTTGTAATTTTAATTAACAAATGGTATGTAAGGAAGGCTTTTGTTTTATTTTTTTATTCTGAAAAGGCATCAGTAAATAATAAAATGGTTTCTGTACCTTGATTTCTATTTTTTGGACATTATAAACAAAAAAAATCGAAACACAAAATTCGTCAGAATTATAATAATTATTATAATTATACAATATAAATTGTTAAAGGATTAACATAATTATGCAATTTTTATCCTACAGATACGGCAGGTCAAGCAGTCCTGGCGAGTTTGCTGAATAATATATCGTACACACCTCCTAAAATGCCTTTAATTTCTCAGCCTCCAGATCCGAAAGACACCTGCAATAGTAATCGGAATACTGACAATTGTGATGGGATTTGCTATTGTACTCACGTCATTGACATAAAAAAAGATTCAGTCGTTGAATTCGTTATATATGACGAAAGTAAGTCTACCTCTAAAATGAATTGCGGTACTTAATTAATGATAAAAAATTAAGGATAAAAACATTTCCTTCAACTGCTATGTGCTTATAGCTCCTTTGGATCCCTTGACGCATCCATTCCACTTGCATGGGTATGCTTTCACCGTCTTGAAAATTGGACAATATCAAACAGATAAAAATATATCTCGTGATGATATAGATATGATAATAAAAGACCATCAGGAGGTTTTGAAAGCAGGCTATGATGATATATCGGCAAAAAAAGATTCGGTTCTGGTACCCACTGGCGGTTATGTAATTTTCCGCTTTATTGCTGATAATCCAGGTATTAATTTTAAACTATTTAGTTATTAATGGAAATATGTATCTTCGATTTCAATTTGCTCGTTTCAGGCTGGTGGTTTTTCCACTGTCACTTTGATTGGCATACGGCTACAGGAATGAAGATGGTTATACATGTTGGAGAACCAGAGGATCTTCCTCCGATTCCACCAAATTTCCCAAAATGTGGGTCTTGGAAACTTCCCCCTCAGCCATTCATGTAATGATATTTGGTTCGTTCCGACAAAATCCAAAAATAAAAAAATAGATCTGAAAAATGAAACGTAATAGTGGATTTGGTCGTTTCTACCATTTATTTACAATTAAGATCTCTTTGGGAAACATATACAGTATAATTTTTTAAAATAATTATACAGCATTTATAAATATGTAACAATAATTTAAATATAAATTAATTCTTTACATAATCAAGCAAAATCTGACGTTTCATAACTCTAGCTCTGCTTCAAATATCAAACCAGGTCGCTTATTATTTCCACATGTTGGAAAGTTAATAGGAACCATGGGTAAATTTTCGCGATATCCAACACGCATTAAAAACTGCATTCCTGGTCCTGTGGTTGCAGGCAAAATTCCAGTACTTCGTGCCTCCCACAACCAGTAACCTGGATCGAACAAAAGGTTAATTAATGTTAACTTTTATATAATAGAACCCACCTAAAAAGTAAAATATCCATTTAACTCTTACCCAGATTATCTGTGTGAAAACGAACGATGACGTATCCTTTATTGGGTACAACAAATGTGTCCTTTTTTGGTGGGTTTATTAAATTATACGGCAATTTCTTATTGCGGTACAAAGAAATTATTTTCTCTTTCGAAATGGGTTCTCCAAAACTGTGCCTTCCTACAATATCCACATGGTAACCATGGACATGAAAAGTGTAGGATGTGTTGCCGCCAAATCCTATCATTTGAGTAAAAAAAATTAGATTCAACAATATCAAATGTATTTTATTTTACGGATCGTCATTCACAGGGCTGCCACAGACTTTTAAGTGCTTTAAAAGTTTTTCGCGGAATTTTAAAGGATTTTAAGAGATTTTCATATTTTTTAGAAAAAATCGGAGTCTAATAGGACTAAAAGTGACTTAAGTGACTTTGTGGGAGCCCTGCTCATTCAGAATTAAATGAACTTCAAGTATTTAACCGAAAAACTCACCCTCGTCTATGAGAATTAGGTCAACTAATTTCTTCGGAGAGAGCTCCCAAATTTGCACACACTCGCAAAAAACAGGTGTATTTTGACACAGCTTGGATCGACTCTCCAGCGAACAAATTAACTCCTCTGGAGTGTTTTCGGGTTGTGAAAGAATTGGTGAAGAGGGATACTGAAATGTCATTCTATTTATTTGTGGTATTTTCGTGCCGTTTGTCTGCAAACCTGGAAAATAAAAGACAAACTCTTAATTTAAGTTGAAAGATAGAAATGATGATAGTACAGAATTATTAAAGAATCCGGAAATTAAATTGTAAAAAAATAACTCTAAATGATATTGTATGTTATTCGAGCTGAATTTCCCTTTAACTCTCGGTTGAATGTTTAATAAATGTTTTTAAGAAATTGAATGTTGAATTTTTTATGTTCCATTGGATGATTTAACAATTTTTATGTGACCCTTCACAAAAAAGGACTCGTTCTCATTATATTTTGGGTGGAAGGTGACATGTTAAAATGAAATTGTTTCCTTACTCAAATATGACGGATAATACGTGAAATCGTATATATTAAAGCGCTCATCAGTCATTTCGTCAGTAATAGCACCAAAAGAATTAACATCGTAAGGGATGAAAATCGTTTCTGCAGGTTTATCCAATCCACGTAACTCATTTGCCGGCAGCTTTAAATCTAAACTGCAGATTATGTTCTTCGAAACTTTGTTGCAGTTGTATCCTAGTCCCAAGGGTTCAAGAGACTTCAAGTTTAAATAAATCTCCGACGCTTTTATTATCTCATCTGAATTCGCTTCGTACGTGAGAACAGCTTCATGAAATAAAGTTTGGCAATCTAAAAGTCCCTGCAGACCAATCAGATATTTTCCAGGTTTTTGATTTGTTTCCAGAACGACATCCAATCTTTCACCTGAAAAAAAAATGTCTCGGTGAAATAAATTAAAGTGATACAAGATATTTTACATAAGGTTTTACGAGAAAAATATTAACAAATATTTCGTACATTATAATTTTTTTTATTGAACGAAATTATACAAAGTTCAACATATATCGTAAAAAGTTTACATAAAAAATGTGTAGAGATGCATAAAAAGACTATTAAGTAAAATCCCTGAAGTAATAAAAAAGATCACATATCAGGATTAATTAACACATAATTTAATACTTGGCGCAAGTCATGTTCTATTTTATTGTATGTTGATCAACTGAAATAAAATTGTTAAGTAATTCATTTATAGCTAGAGACTATCACTGAATTATCAAAAATATAATAAGCAAAAAGAAAATATCAATACTCATTCTTAATCTTAACAGTAGCGAAATCATAAATTTTCTTTATTTATGATTTCCTGAAAAAAGATCCTAGTAACTAAATTTCTTAAATTTAGAGAAGAGTATTTTCTGGAAGCAAAGTGTAGAAACCTTATCCACATAAATACTTCAAATTGCTAGAAATAAAAAAAAATAATAATAAAAAGGAGGTAACGACAATGTCTTTTTGCAGAAATCAAATATTCATAGTTAAAGTGACAATATCTAAGTCAAAAAATTGAAATGATAATTTTAGACACTGTACGATTAACTATCTAAACGAAAAAATCATGGACAACATTCCAAGGTTTTTACACACTAATATAATTAATCTCACCAGGCTGTGACTATAAGTAATATGTAATCATTTATAAAAATAGCTTAAAACAGAATCAGGTATAATTCCTAATAAACTATCGTGAATTAGAAAAACAAATTTAGTGAACAAAAATATCGAACTCCATTGAATGAGAAAAATGTATCTTCATAGCGAACAAATAATACATGTTGTCGCGACAACTGGAAGCACGAGTTTGAAAAATTTAAATGGTTGAAAACTTTATCTTTCACTGAAAAGATCTGAAACTACAAATGAATCTTAATATTTTTTTTAATAAAAATATAATGCTTCAGTTTCTTTCCTACTAATTATTACCTAAATATGCCTGGATAGAAGCCAGTTTGTTTTCATTTAGTTCTTCTTTTTAAACAATTACTATTTAAATTAAAACAATTTCCACAGCCAATGAAAGTCCCAATAGGCGAAAATACCCTGTATCTGGCATTTTCTGTATTTGTACCTGGCTTGAAAATTTTCGACTCCAATATTCGAAAAACATTTCGTTTAAAAGAAAGCATCGCCAAAATGGAAACTATGAACCCATTCTACAAATTATTCATTTTGATATTATGACCACACAAATGACTTTGAGTAACAAAAACTGTTATTCGCGTTTACTTCTAAGATCACAATAAATATCGTATTATCTCTAAATAATGTATCACCTCCTACTTGCATTCACTCAACGTCGAAAAGTCTTAAAAAATAACGTATGTGTTCTTCTGGAAGTAGGTTTGGTTTTATGAGGCAATAAGTTTGACGTTTTGTGAATAGTTCCAGACTTCCTACGAACAGTCGGTGTCAAATTGATACTTTGAGATCCTTAGAAAAATGACCATAGTTTTCTATCACGACCGCACTTTTCAAAATAATGAAGGAAGTACACTTTGAAGGCCGTTTCCTCATTCCTGAGAAAAATGTTTGACAGAAACGGGAAATTTTACTTCAATTCCAATATTTAAAGCGAGTTAAACTCAATTTTATCAGTCACCCGTCGCAATCAAACATTTTTTTCATGATAACAATATCGCAAAGACCAAAGTATTTCCATCGTATGAAAAATTTGCGAGACAGTCTGCTGCCTCTGAAAATATTTTTCTTAACAATCTACGTTCCTTCACACGGAGAATCACGTATGTGGAAGCATTAAATGGAGCTCTGCACAGTGACCTGTACAGTGTACAGTTTACATTTCGTGAAAAGTTATATCTAAATACAATCGCAAGCAGCTCTTCGTATAAACGAGGCTATCACAAAAGTCGATGAGTTCTCATCAGAACGAGTTAACGACGAGTCTGCGCGTAAATACCAATCTCTGCTTCAAAGAGAATCTGATTAATCTTAAGTTTAGCAACAGATCTGGAATATGAGTCAGGAATTTCAGCCAATTGTAGAGCAATACTCTCTCCGAATTTGATGTACTCTTCCTTCATCTTCTTTCTGTCCTCGTCCCCAATCTCCATTTTTGTGTGAACAGTTTCCACCATACTAAGAGGACTAAGATTTTCAGGAGGTGCGAATCTATCAATCGCCTTTACACTTCCCGAAGATAATTCCTCGGCGTCTTCGCTTAGAGATGCGTTGAAGGAGCCTGTTGCTGAGCCATTCGTCTCGTCATTGCACTCGATGAATGATATGCTCTCGGGGTCTATATCACTGACAAGATATTCTTCTTCAATGGACTTTGAATCTTCCACTGTCTGGAAAATTAATAATTATATTAATTATTTACCCCTTAAAGTTTACAAGGTCAATTATTTTAGCATTATTCCCTAAGTCATCTTTTAAAAGCAGGTACACTCTGCATCTGGTGTGCAGGTGCAGCAGAAATAAGATAGTGTGATCTTGGAGGGGACAAAGCGGCAAATTAGGGGAACAGGGAGAATAGGGGGAGAACGTACCATTCAGCCGGCTTTTACCTACGTTCTAGCGTGCGTTTGAACAAGACAACCGGCAACCTTCTAAACTCAACAAAGGATTCTCAATTTCTCGAACAATGAAATAAAATAAAATCAAATAGAGGGAATATCTCATCAGATACTTCATATAAAACCAAAAAAAAAGACTTACCTTCTTCCTCCTGTATCTCCTTGTTCCAAACTGCAGGAATTGCATTGATTTAAAAGCGAACCACTTCGAAACGTACAAATCTTCAGGGCCATTTGCATTTTCCTTGCTGTTTTGTATCTTATGTACCTCGCGTGAGTACTGACATTTAAGATTCGTGACTTTTTTCTCCACCTCGAGAGTGTTACATCCAAGGATGTCAGCTAGATCTTTGATAGCCCGTTTGCGCTTCGTTCGGTCTCGATATCCACGAGCATTACAATCCCAGAGCACGCGACGTTGCTGATATTCACGCAAGAGTTCCAAAGTTTTGTCCCTTGTCCACTCCATGCCGCATCCGCCAGTCAGGTTTGCCTGTTTAGGAGTACTCACGTCCTCCCAGAGCCCCTGGGTATACATGGACATGTGGGAATTACGTATTTATCAATTTATCACTCCAAGGAGCAACTTGTGGAGGTTGCGAAACAATGTGATTGTCGTAAAAAGAGGCGAGAACACGCAAAAATGAAGAGACGCGTAGCGTCACCCGAATCGAGCAAACGTTTTAATGATTTTTCGCGAGACGCGCGGTTCGGTTGATCACCTTCCTTTCTTTATTTCTCTTTGCGAAAACCCAGCAATCTCACGAAGAGACCCGAGTCTGCGCAAACGAACCTCGTGCGTGTCCCACCGGCTCTACCACATGCTCTCCATGCTCACTGGTGCTCACTGGTACCAGTCTTCACCTTTCTCTTTTAATCTATCCATCCTTTCTTCCGTTCCCGCACGTCCCCCAAATCATCCGGTTTCGTTTTTATCCCTTTCGCTCTCAGATCCACTGATCAAACTTTTCTCTCTTTGACATAGGCAGCACAATTTAGAAGCGTGTGTAAGGTCTGCGTCAAGGTCAATCGAGTATGACCGGTTTTCGATGCTGATAGTTCGTCTTTTGTCCTTGCCTTTGTCTTAAAGCTAAGTTAATAGCTGAGGGCGAACCGAATGATTTCATGTTTTAATCTTGGCATATCTTGTTAACAGTTATAAGATGTGCAACTAATGACAGTCATCCAAGAGCAACCCTTGCAAAAGGTTCCCAAAAAAGGGTGAAGAGACCTAGAAGAGCCTAAATCTAGATTCCTGTCGCCGAAGAGGACCAGTATTTGTAAAAATCCTTTAACGAACTCAGTGGATAACTGGATACCATATTTCGGTTGCACCATGTCGTTTGTGCTTAATATAAAATGTAAATATGTGATAACTACCTGGAAAGATGATAACATGCGTCGCTGGATCCGAATGTTCGGCTTTATTACCATCAGTTGCCGTTACTTTTAACTGATGCTTTGCTACAGAGAAGGAAATTGGACAATTAAAAGCAGCTGCATTAACCAGGCGTAATAAGTAACGAGATCCTTCCTTTACGTCTATTTGCGATCTATTTCCCTAAAATAAGACGAAGATTATATAGATTACATTTTATGGAATCTAAACATTTTCCTAGCTGGTTAAATATAGTTTTCAAGTTATCATCATTATCATATCAAAACTAGGCTCAGCTTACCTGCCCATTTATTAATAATTCAGTCGGCTGAGGAAAGTTTGATTGAGAAAAAGTTGTCAATGGCGATAAGGATCCTGATGAGAGAAGAAGTATCTTTTCCGAAAAATGATTTTCATCTGGGGCTCGAACTATCAATGCGCCGTACAAACCATCCGCCTGTTGTATAACTGTTTACCGTGTATATTTCATTATAATGTTTAATTGAGTCCTTTTGTTAATTTTTTTTTGTAATAGATAGAAAAACAAGCATACCTGAATGTGCATGATAAAAGAATGTACCAGGATTATCTGGTTTCATCTCATAACGGAAAGTGCTAAATGGTAAAATAGGACATTGTGTTACCATTGGAACACCATCCATGTGAACAAATCCTTTCTGTCGAATACCATGCCAGTGGAAGGATAATTCAAAATCCAATTTATTGTACACGTGTACTTCCAAAGTATCTCCCAGGCAAATCTATAAAATATATAATTTCATTAGATTATGTTTTTAATATCAGTTTTTAATTCTTACCATTATCTAATCAATTACCTCAATTGATGGACCAGGACTTTTGCCACTGATTACTAAAGGTCTTCTGTGAATTTGATTTACTCGGCAATACAACTCATCACTCCCTTCTTCCGAATCATTGCAGGGTCTAGAAAATATAAACTAGTTACTAATAGTTATTAATAACTGTAGAAAAGATTGCAGAATATTTAGAAAATTTAATTTTAAATTTTAATAAAAGTTGGCCACAAGGAAGTTGCTCAGGGTTTTATGGAGAGAAATACAGAGTAAGCAAAAAGATTAAAATCCGTTAAGAGAGGCAGAAAACGGTAAATTCTCCCGCGAAATTGGGACAAACTGATCAAAGTCTCGAATTTGGCAGTTCTGAACTTTGGACATTCTTTTATTTTAGATTGTATTTTAGGCCAGAAAAGTGAATTATTTAAAGAATCTTTAGTAATTATTATTTTTAACACTTTCTGTCATAAATTATTTTCAGCTAGTAGAAACTGAAAATAAAAATAAAATGCCTAAAGTTTGTTAAAAAAAATAATTGTAATAGAAATTGCATTACATATTGCTCTTTTAAATTGGCAGAAAAGTAGTATAAGGTTTAAGAGGTCATTACTCTACTTTATGGCATGCTTCATGTTCCTTATAATTATCTCACCTGCTTATATCGATGAATTTGGTGATGTAGAAATCATAACGACACGTTTTGGGCTGTGTTTCAACACTACAATCTCGTAAACAGTCATTTTCGTAACCTTATAAATGAAAAAAAATATTTAACTAAGTACGTTTTCCATGGGAAAAAATGAAATTACACAATAAGTATATCAAGTTACAGTTTCAAATAGAGAAACGTTTTTTCATTTATAAAAAAAAAAAACATTAAATTTGATGACAAAAAGTATGTTTAAAATTCATTAAACATATTACGAAAAGTTAAATCTTCACTAACTGACAATCACTAACAAAATTTAGAAGAAAAATTACTTTTCACATCTAAATTTATACTTAACAACATTACTTTTTAAAGAAAGGTTTAAAGTATAATTATTTAAACTTACCTAACGAATTTGCAGTTTGGATCGTCGATAAAATGAAAATGCCGAGAAGCAAAATGAAGAAATTATTCGATTCCATGATGACCCAGAATTACTGGGTTTGAACAAAAATCTGAGATTCGCATTGAAGATGTAGAACGACCGAGAATCGAAGATCTGAGCACGCACATCCAGTATCGAGATCGGATGAGGACTCGCGAGGTAAGTTCGGTCCGAAATGGTGAAAGCAAGGTCTAGGTTGTCTAAGACTGAGCGCGTAAGAAATAAAAGGGGAAAAACACACGAGTTCGAAGACTAACCGGTTCCAGGCGTATAAGCCACATTCACGTGACTTACTGCCAACGTGGGGGTGTAAAAGTAATTGAAAATCGAACACCCTTAAATATTCAAAACTAAAAAGTGGCTTAAAGGTATTATCGAAACTGTTTAAAAAGAAGCTTAAATTTAATTAAGTATTTACAAATTTAAAGTAATGTACTTTAACGAATTAAAATCTAAGCTATTGCTTTTAGATTAATTAGATTTAGATTAGCCTTATAACACTGTAAACTACAGAGAGGTAAGCCAGTTTTTGAACACGAATACTTTTTTGGTTGTGTGCATTGAGGCCATCCACAAAGAACCAGAGGTGGAGGATCCGCTCTGCGAATAAAAAAAATGTATTAAAAAAAAACTTTTATCGTATCTACTATGAAATATTTTTAAAAATTAATTTAATATTCAAATTCCCTCCAGATGTTCAGATAAAGTTGTTTTTTAAATATATTGGATATAAACAATTAAATTTAGTTGAACCGAGTGTTTGTAATTTGTCTGAAATGAGCTTTTGGCCACTGAGATATACAGGTTGTTTGGGGTTTTCATCATTTTATCTTGTATTTGTGATAGTTAAAATGATTATGCATCATTTGCATATTCTTGGGCATAGAAGCAGTTATAGTTATTGTAATAAAATTCTATCACACTTACTCTCTCATTTGACGTAAAGGAAATTCTTCTCCTGGTGGAAAAGATATCGAACTTCCTGCCAGCGTCAATCTATACGTAATCAGCGGAACTTGTCTTCTAGAAGGTTTCCCCTTACCAATAATTTTCGATGCCTTTGATTCTTGTTTCTTCAACAGCCTTTCCATTGTCTTTTTCTGTAAAAAAAAATTGCAATACATAAATTAAGGCGGAAGATAATTAAGGAAGGACCTACATATTCCAAAGCATTATTTTACATTATTATTATACAGTTTTGGATTTTAAGTTTCGCACCTTATCTTTTTCTCTCTTCTCATCAGCCAATTGTTTCCGCTTTATTGACTTTAAAGCCGCTTTCTGGATCGCTTCAGCCGTCATAACTTTTTCCTTGTATCCAGTAGGCAAGGACACAAGTTGTTCTACACTAGAATTAGGTTCGGCATCCGTTTTTCTTTCAAACATGGCCCGTTGACGGGCTGTCATTAATTTTGGATCTTTTGGCTTTATTTTTTTAAGTTCATCATCAACCTAGACAAAGAGATACTTTGTAACATTATTGAAGACTTTAAATTTCTAAAATTATGCTGATTTCAGATTAAAAATGAAACAAACCTCTTCTAATTTACCGGATTCAATAGCATCGAGCCATCGCTCTTCTTCGCTACTAGTACCACTGTCTTTTCCTTTATTACCTTTAGGCACTTTTTTCTTTGATGACACTTTTGGCGAAGTGGACGTACTGGGCCCTGCTATGCTCAATGGGGTTATTTTTGGCTTTTCACGCATTTTATCTACGCTGAAATGATAAATCGAATTAGTTTAATACACTGACTACTCATATAAATATATATGGCATAGATGGCCCCGTTGTTTTTACCTTTTTTCGTCTTCTTTTTTTAATTTGGCTTTAAAGTTTTTCTTTCTTTCGGTTTCTCCCGTTATGTCCAGAAAAGTAGTAGTATCCTCAAAGGACAATTTTTTCTTCTTGTGTTTCTTGTGCTTATGTTTTTTGTGTCTCTTTTGTAACAATTCCAAGCTTGGATCTAAAAAGGAATAATTAAATTGAATTAAAATTAAAATTGAATGCAATTATTTCACAGTAATTTAAAAACTATTGTCACAGCGTTTTAACATTATTCAAACTTATGCAAATTTTTACTAAAAATAAAAGATACTATTTAACATTCTCTCATTAATTTGAAATTCATTTTATAAATAAACACAGGTGATGTACGGAATGTATAAATTCTAGAGCCAAATAACACAGACCTATGCTTAGATCTTCATCTGTACTTATATCCTTTGGTTTACCCATTGCAGGGGTGAAAGTCAATTAAGTAAATTTTTCTTTTTTCGTTGAATGCAATTTATTTACACTCTTTACGTTAAAATTCTTTGAAATCTTTAGATTATTTGGAAGTTATATTATATGATAACCATGAAGTATGATTAACCAAAAGATGCGATCTTTTATTCTTTTCTGATCTTTTCTTAAAGCCTGAACACAATGGAGACCCGAACCCGCCTGTACTCAAAGATAGAGATCCTCTAGGGAGAGTTGAGACAGATTTTTACTCGCATTTTGATTGGTGCTATATAACCGGAATCGGAA
>JAUESH010000008.1:1463343-1474083 GCA_032275165.1 Synergus magnus | reverse complement strand
CGAGGGACGCTACGGGAGGGGAAAAACCGTAAACTATGCATATAACCGCGGTGCAAATAATCGGTGCATGAGTGTACATATAGGAAACTCACTATAAGGCCTATACTGATTTTCCTATACTATTTTTTCATAAGGGTTCCCCTAACTGTCTAACTTTATCCCATTTTGATTGTAGACAGCAATAAATGAGGCCCATGTTTCACAATTTTTTATGTATATTTTGCACTGAATCCACTGCCCGGACATCCACACATAATGTGTATAATTTGTATCGAGCATAAACACGGAAAGTTTATTGGATTCGGAAATGAGTTCTCGCAATAAATTAATATACACATAAACGTAATAGCTCTTGATGTGTGAAAGTGAAACCTTGTCCTAAGGTAGACTGGCAAGATGCCATGACAAGTCTTTTTTCTTCGATCCACTTGGCCGTGAGTCTTTGCCAAATCTTTGAATACTCAGCGCGATCCTTTTTTTCCTTCGGCAATTCTCTGCTATTGCGAATGTATACAGTTTAGGAGGTCAAACTAAAATGGTCCAAAGTAAAGGTAGTCTTCACTCTTTCTTTTCTTTAATCTTCGTTTTTCGTCCAACTCGAGAGTGGCGAAAGGCGAAGCGATCAACTTTTATCGATACCTTCATTCGTTTTCTCAAAAAAGAATATACAAATGTTTATATACATCTTACCCAAGAAAGGATTCCTAGAAAAATATACTCTTTAAATATGAATTAAGAAGTGTGTCATTGAAATAAAGTCCGCCCAGTAGTCAAATTTAAATTTCGGACAAAATCTTTCAATAAACTTCTTTCTTGCAAAGAGTAAATCATTGGACGACTATAACTGATGCCTGGACAAACATTGGTGCTATAATTAATAACCTGTAACTAAAATAGTGGGATACTAGTTTCTAATTCTCCAGTCATGAGCATAAGTTGCGATCCTCTGATAAGGATAAACTCAAAACGTTAAGAGGATTAGAAACTCGAAGCAACGGTAACGATCAAGCTTGTCAGTAAATAAATGAAAGGAAGCAGGGTTTTGTTATATATTATGCTTTGTTTTATTTATAATATATCTATATTGATTTTCCTGTAAAATTCATCGTAATTTGTTCTTTTTTTTATTCCTTTTTAATTCCTTTTTAATTCCTTTTTAATAGGAAGTATCCTTAAGGCAAATAATATACCTATTTCTAGTAGGTACTCTATTTTCATTATACATTTTTTAACCATTCATTAGATACGCGTGTAATACACATCTAAGAAGAAAATGAGTATCTGGACTGCGTACTATAGGTCTTCACTTTATAATTACAGGAGTAATACAGTACGCAGGATTTGATCTTCATAATTATAGGTACTCGATACTAGATATTTCCAAGCTTTCGTTCGTCTCTAGAAACATATAAGAAAATATCGCGCAACCGTTATATATTTTACTTGGTATGTTCTAATATCTGTAAATAGTATAATGTCTTAAGACCTCTATAGTTATAAAGAAAGAAATGCGTGGTTATTATATTTTTTCTTACTCTTAAGATTTTTTTCCAGCTATTCTTAACAACGATCTTAAAAAAATATTCTAGCAGAGTCTCAGTTTATTATGAAGCAAATTTTTTTGAACCAAGCAATATTGTTTTGCGCTGGTCATAGAAAGCTGACTAACGAACATGACCTGCCTTTTGGGACCTAAAAAAGTGTTCCAGTCGCTGATCCAATTCAAGAATTCCTTCGAAAGTTATTATCTTAAGAGGATATACGTGCAACGGGCAGGCCTGATCGTAAAAACCTGTTTATTGGTTTCAGGGGATCTCCACACTCTTAAAAATTGCGATCTGAACTCAAATAGTGTGGACGGTGAAATTTTTTCGTGTGCAGAAGGATTAATTTGACCTTCGCAGAGTGAATGTTCCTGAACATTGTACAGGAACCTTGAAAATGTCCTTTGTTGCTCTGTCTATTTTTTTCCAAATTTCTTATTTCCTTTACAGAATCCTTTAAAGGAACCTGTGCAGGAATTTTCTGCCGAGATGATCTAGAAGTTTAATGATACTCGCGATTCTGGTTACGCCACTGAGGAGATACAACCTGTGTTGTGTAGCTGGAAGATGTAGAATGCAAAAGCCGTCCTAAGAGCAAGCAGAGGAAAGGAAAGGAAAGGCAAGGCTGACTAGCAGCAGTCGTTCGGTTAGAATGAAAAGAAACCATGGAATAGCAACTAGACGATGGCAGTGAGCTTGACCGAGTGGCGCTTCGCGAGGCCGGCCGACGCCCTTCCTCTTCTGCACTTTTTTGCAACCTACGCTCACACTCTCGCGTTATTCCGCTCGCGCGGCTTCACCTATACACCTGCAATTCGCACTTTTTCTCTCCTTACACGTGCAACTTGCAATCTCAAGTTGCTCTCATATACTCGGCATTATACAGGATGGTTCACGATCTCAAGAATCAAGGCCAGAAAATCAGCTCATTCGACCACCAAAACTTTTCTAAATCATTGAAAATCCCTCTCCACGATTGTGTACAGGAAATTGGCGAGGGAACCTCTATAACAACAAAGGAACCTTTCAAGGATCCTCTACAGCTTTCACGGAGAGAGAATTAAAGTTTCCTGTACAGTGTACGGGAATTAACCCACAGTTACAGGTTCCCGTAAGGGTTTTTGCTGAATACCAATTAAAAACCTATTTGGAATTTGGTTTCAATAAAAATGCTAATGAGCATTCGTTCTTTGTATTAAAATTTTGTTAGCTTCTTAAACATAATTTGATCTAAATATTCTGAATCGTCCTGTAGACCTGCTGGTTGGTGCTCACGCCACATTTGCTTCAGGCGATATCCAGATACAGCAGGATGCGCGGAAGAATCGGACTACTGGTGCGCTTTACGGAGCCTCAAGCTCTCCATGCTTTATCTACAAGATACGAATACAACATGGTAGCATAACCCTCTATCCTCGTCGAGTTGTAATAACACAACCGAGAGAAAAAAGGAGGAACACTCAAACTCGTTGTACAAAAACTTGTCAGGCTTACGGAGATTGCAATACGAATTATTACTAGCGCGGCGATTTGCGTTCCAGGAAAATGTTAGACCTACTCTTCAACAAGCCTATATAATTAAATATCTTGTTGACTTTTTGTAACTATATTTTAAACAGTAAATTTGGATACTCACAGGTGCCTTTAAGTGTCCAAAAAAGTTGTTTGAGACGTTGGAATTTTACAATAATCATAGGGAAACTGTACAACTTTATTATTCTCTATGGAATAATAATGTGGCGGCCAAACTCATTTTCTACCTTCAATTTTCTAATGTTTACCCCCCCCCCCCTCCTCCCCCGCCTTTTCTACCTTTTCTAACGTCTTTTTCAACGTCTTTTCAACACCCTTTTCTGTTTCCCTTTCTCAAAAATCCTTTTCCACCCCTTATTCCTATTGCCTTTTTCCCACTCTCATTTCCAAACTTCTTTTCCAGCCCATTTTATTTTTATTTCCAAAATCCTTTACTTAGCCTCCTTCTCCTTCCTTCTTTTCTAACTCTCTTTTTCCACCCCCTTTACTCAAAATTTTCCACCCCGATTCCCTACACCCTTCTTACTTCCAAAAGTCTTTTCGAACCTCCTTTTCCTTCCTCCTATGCAACTCCTTTTTCCCATCCCTGTTTTGCAAACTTATTTTCCACCCTTTTTCCTTACCCTCTTTTTCCTACTCTCAGTACCAAATTTATTTTCCAATCCATTTTTCCAACACCCTTTGCCTAACATCTTTTTCCATCCCATTTTTCAACCTCCCTTTCCAACTCATTTTTCTTCCTCCTTTTGTAGCTCCCGTTTCCCACCCTATGTTTCCAAACTCCTCTTTCACCCCTTTTCCACCTTTTTCCAACCTATTTTTCCAGCACCCGTTGTCCACCTTCTCTTTCCACCTCATACTTCAACCTCCCTTTCCTACCTTCTTTTCTAACTCTATTTTCCCACCCCTTTAATCAAACTTCTCCGTCCCGTTTTCCTACACGCTTTTTCCCACTCTCATTTCAAAACATCTTTTTTAATCTCCTCTTTCTTCCTCCTTTCGTAACTTCCTTTTCCCATTTTTACTTAAGTCCTTTCCAACCTCCTGCTCCTTCCTCCTATGCAACTCCTTTTTCCCACCCCTGTTTCCAAGTTTCTTTTCCACCATTTTTCCTTACCCTCTTTTTCCTACTCTCAGTTCCAAATTTCTTTTCCAATCCATTTTTCCAACACTTTTTTTGTCCACCTTTTTCCATCCCATTTTTCAACCTCCCTTTCCAACTCCTTTTCCTTCCTCTTTTTGTAGCTCCCGTTTCCCACCCTCTGTTTTCAAACTCTATTTTCGCCCCTTTTACACCTTTTTCAACCTATTTTTCCAGCACCCGTTGTCCACCTTCTGTTAACACCCCAATTTTCAACCCTCTTTTCCTACCTTTTTTTCTAACTCTCTTTTCCCATCCCCTTCTCCAAAACTCCTTTTCCACCCATCATTCCCACTCCTTTTTTCCCATTCCCGTTTCCAAACCTCTTTTCCAACCCACTTTTACAAAACCGACAAAGGACCCCGCACCAAATATACAGTAAATGGCTTGTTATGAAAAATTATAAATCTAATTTTTTTTGTATTTTCGAATCTGCAAAGCAATAATTCGAAAGAAAAAAGTAAGAAAAGTGGACAGTTTTTTAACAAACAATTGTCAAAGTTTCAATTTTTACATATATTTTAATAGAAAAATGCTTATTTTAGTGAAAAGTTTTTTTTTCTCCTAAACTCTTTGTTAGATTTGGCTCGATGTTCAGATCCGATAATACAAAAAAAATTAGATTTAGAATTTTTCACATAAAGCCATTTACTGTACATTTGGTGCGGGGTCCTTTCTTTTCCCACTTCATTTTCCAACCACTCAATACATCTTACAAGGATCGCAAAGCTTCCACAAATTCCGAAACACATTGCCAGCTGAAAATAATGCTCCGACTATTTAGTTTCCGCTTCCACAATGGATTCCGCCTTTCTAGAATGGATGTCAAGGTCACGTATGCCTTCCACGATTTCCGTGTGCCTTCGGCAATACTGATAATGGTCTAGAAAGGTTGCTCCTTAGCCTGTAGGACTATCAAAAAAGTAATGCGCGCGCGTTGAACGGTTGAATCGATCGGGGCAGGACGACGAGCAGTGCAACGTCTTTCACAAGCATTCAAGACCTCTTCCGATAAATCGGTGGCTTGACCAGCACCTCCGACATGCCGACGCCTGTTGATCCTGCAGAGATGAACGTCCCTCCTTTTCTTGCCTCCCGGCTGCTTCGTCATCTTCCCCGTAGGCGTCATGGTTCCCCCCGCGGGTATCGACTCCCTCTAGACTCTAGTGCTAATCACCCCTTCGCCCCTGCATATCCTTACCCCTGCCCCCAGGCATAGTTACAACCTGTAGTCGCTTTACTGAGGTTATGATGATGCTGATGGCTGATGGCTCCTCTCCGATACTTCTTTTTCGTCCTCTCTTCAGCGCGCGATACGCTATTTCCACCTATTTGATACTATCCTATACGTAAATCTCGAATGCACACGTACACGCATCGTGAGGATCGCGATTGAACTCAAAATAGTGCAACAAGCATATACATAGATATAGTTGCAGGCACTGGACTGCATGTACTCTCTACACCTTCCAATGGAACGGTGGCATCGAGGGCGGAGCAAGTGGAAGCTGAGGAGCTAAACCGGGATAGCTACTAATTACAACGGTTATATGCCCATTAAAAAACTCCAGCTTCGGGGGAATTAATTCTGCCGAGGGCTACTAGATATTCTTTATGGATTAATTGCAGATATGACCCTTTTATGGAATCAGCAGGGGATATTTCCAAATAAGGAATGGTATACTTTCCATAAAAAACTTAGCTTGTGCATGATCCTTTCTTGCTTGCCCTAGCGAAAGCTTCGGATTGAAATTTATTGTGAACCAATCCGAAATTTTCCGAATCGTTCCGGAATTTGTATTCGAACCAAACAGTTTTATTCCGATCTAATCCGAATGAATCCAAATGAATCCCTTCAATTCGAATTAATCAGAATTATTCCGAACTTTCGATCCGAATGATACCGGTCAATCCGAATCAATCCCAAATTTCAATCCTAGTGAATTCAGTCAATCTAAATGAATCTGAATTTTTCCGGGTTTTTCGGAATCATTCGGATTGATTCGGATAGACCGGATTCATTTGGATTGACCGGATTCATTAGGATTGAAAGTTCGGATTGACCGGAATCATCCGGATTAATTCTAATTAATTCAGATTGACCGGATTCATTCGGATTAGCAGTTCGGATTGTTTTTGAATGGCCCTCGGATTGATTCAACTTGAAAAATTCCTTCAAGTTAGACCGAGTGAAATGTCCATCGAATGAAACTGTTTGGTTCGGATAAAAATTCCAGAATGATTTGGATTGATTCGGAAAGAATTCCCAATCCGAAATTTTCGCCAGGGTAGGTTTGAAGAATCGAATTTAGGCACTTGCCCCAAAAGTTTCGAATAGGAAGTTTAATAAGAAAATTGATAGATGGAGAAAGTTTCGGATTGAAATTCATTTTGAACCAATCACTGTCTTCAGAAAATTTCAAGAAAATCCCAGCGATTTCAAGTGATTTCAAGTGAATTAACTTGACTTAATGTGAATTCATTTGTGTTTATGTGAATTCATGTGACTTTATATGAATTCAAATGACTTCAGATATTTCAGGAGATTGAAGAAAATTGAAATGAATTCATCTGAATTCACTGACTTCGGGAGATTTCACTGAATTAAAATCACCTGAATTCTCCTGAAGTCGCATGAAATCTCTTAAAGTTATTGAATTCTACTGACAGTTCTGTAGTTACTTGACGTGATTATAAATTATTTTTAGTGATTTTAAGGGACTTTGAATGGTTTCAAAGAATTTTAATAGATTTCAAGTGATTTTACAGATTCTCAAGGGATATTAAAGGATTTTAAGTGATTTCAAGTGATTTTAAGGGATTTCAAAAGATGTTAAAGAAATTTAAAGAATATCGAGTGGTTCTAAAGATTTTCAAGGGATTTCAAAGATTTAAGTTATTTTAAGTGATTTTACTGATTTTCAAAGAATTTTGCAGAGGTTTAATGATTTTAAGGGATTTCAACAAATTTTAAGTGGTTTTAAAAGAATGTCAAGGGATTTCAAAGGATTTTAAGAGATTTCAAGTTTTTTAAGTCATTTTAAGTGAGTTTAAGAGATTTAAAGGGATTTCAAAGATTTTAAGTTATTTTAAGTGATTTTACAGATTTTAAAGGGATTTTTAGTCATTTTAAAGTTATTTGTGAAATTTTAAAAGATATAAATCATTTTAAGGGGTTTTAAAGAATTCGTGGATTTTAAAAGAATTTCTAAGCATTTCAAGTTATTTTAAGGAATTGTAAGGAGGTTCAAAGGATTGACCGGAATCATTCGGATTGAAAGTCCGGATTAATTCTGATTAATTCGGATTGACCGGATTCATTCGGATTACAAGTTCGGATAGATTTTGAATGAGCCTCGGATTAATTCGGATTGAAAACTTCCTGCGGCTTAGATCGGAATGCAACTGTTTGGTTCGGAATGGTTTTCAATCCGAAACTTTTGCCAGGGTAACTTTTTATCTACCACTTTTTATCTCTATTTTGAATAATTGTCATTTTGCAAATATTTCTGCGCGCATTTCTTGTTCGTTAGGTACATAGTGGCAGTAGTAGCACCTCTTGGGCGTAAGTTACTGAGCGGCCCTATTTAATAGAAGTAAGCAGCGATCCTTATAAACAGCTATCTTGCCGAAGTAATGGCCAGCTTCTGTTAAGAAGAGTGAGAGATAACTAGTCCAGGTAAGAGCGGGAGGAGCGGTGGCAGGGAGAAAATTCCGGTCTACAAGCCTCTGACAGACCATGAAGAGGAGGCTGCGGCAGCCAAGTAAAGATGGCTGATTTTCAATCATATTTTCAAACAACTGCTCCCAATGCATTTAAATCATACTTCGGCCGGAACGATGCTTACCTGCACCCAATAATTATTATTCTGAATGACCTGGCTCCGAATTACAGACTCGCCTTGACTGGGAGGCAGTGATACATAGTTTTCTCGAATTTGTAAAGCAATCTAATACTGTTTGATATAATTTGAAAAAAAATCAGAAATTCTTCATTCTTTGAGTTTGATTTAAAAAATGAATCTTTGGTCATTTAAGGTTTTTTGCATAATGAATTTTCTAATTTCGACTGATTTTTCTATCCAGTTGAGCATATCACTTTTATTTCCTTTCTTCGCTGAATAACCGGCTTATCAAGTTGCGATACTGGGCACACCCGTTGGCGTTAGCGAAGTATCATCATAAGGGATACTTTAAGAGATTGAAAGAAGATCGCAATAGTATTCAAAAATATTTAGTAAAATAACATCACCTCCTAAATAATTTATTCTTTATTTCCTCGGACTTGGGGTGTAAAACGCCAACTGAACTTTGAGAGAATTAAATTTTACGCATTTTTAATTAAAGTAGCCAACTAACCACAGTAAATTTTAATGGCTTTCTTGTGTTTACTAGAATTATCTTACTTAGTGCCTCAGGCAAGCGAGAATGTCATTGTCAGCTAAAGGTCAAAAGTCTACTGCAGTCTTTTAATATATTAACAATTAATTTAATATATTAACACCTTTCGAGTAACTGTGAAGCGAAATTTTTATTTTTGAATTTTTTTTGTAGTTAAGAGTAAAGACTGCTATTAAGAGTGCAGTCTTATACTGATTTATAATTAGCTCAAACTTGATTTTCGAGTTTCAGCCGACTCAGCTTGACTCGAAAAGCTTAATACAACTCATGGAATTAACTTATATCCATATATTCTTTAAAGTATTGCTCGAATTTCTTATTCCCGATAAAAGTTTTCTAAGAAAATAATCAAGATAATTTATTTTATTATTTCACTTGTCTCAGAACTTGTGTTTGCAAATTTTCAGTGTACCTTTCATTCCTGCGCACTATTGAGCAAGTGAACAACTCGGAATAATAAGTAAGCGTCACGTTGGTGAGAAGTATAATCATCTTCCTGCTTTAAGAGGCACGCGACGGTAACGTGCCACTGGCCAATCACGAGAGACATTCCAGGCTTCCTAGAAACACATTCTTCTAATTGGCTACCTTATTTTCTCCACAAGCATACAAAACTATTTACACTCATCTAATTCAAGTACCTTCTCCTGTATTCCAGGCAGTTTATTACAAATTCTCATGACGGCTTCATAAATCTTTATAAATGGAAATTCACGTTCCAAATCATATCTTATCAAAAATCCATATGCGTTTGCGACTTCCAAGGAATGATCTAGGGGTTTCTGGGACCGAAAAATCGATTTTTGAATCGATTCTTTACGTTTTCAGTCTGCTGAAAACTATGCTTTCTTGTATTCCTATTATAGATGTTGTTCATTAACTTTTCCTTACATGGACAAACATCTGGGTAACCTTTTGTTTGTTTTTTTTTTAGAGTTCAGAAGAAAAATGTATGGCTGTTTGATTCTGATTCGATTCTTGAAAAACCGATTTTTCTGTGTCCGATTTTTTAGTGAATCGATTTTTATGATTCGATTCTGAATCGCTTCAAAAATCGATTCTTCTGAGAGAATCGAACATCCCTAGAATGATGCCACAATCAATCGCATGCATATGAAATGGTAGAAAAATATTGAGAAGGAAGAACAAGGGCCGATCAAAGGTTTGGACATCTCGTTAGTGAGGACCCTGTGAAGAGATTCCCGAAGGAGAGGCAGGGAGAGTCAAAGCCACAAAATGCAAGATCGAAGATCACGAGAGGATATGTCGAGTGACCATGGACCTCTCGTGCCAGCTTTTAGATGACGGATGGGGACAGTTGTTGCATCGCGCTGCTGCCAAGAATATCTCTTCTCTACCAATGTCTACCACTACCTCGACCCTCTTCACTCTTCCACTCCCTTATTCGCCTCGTGCACTGCACCGTGTCGCGCCACACCACACTTGCTATCTCAGGCTTCCTCGCCCTTCCACCCTTCCACCCTTCCACCCTTTCTACTCCATCTCCCTGCAACAACCCATATCCTCGAACGTCTCTCCACCTCTTTCATCTTACTCTTTCATCTTACTCTTTCAGTCTTTCACTTGCGCCTTCAGCCGCTTCTCCTCAAACCCCTCTTAGCCTCTTACCCTGGACCACTTCTTGATCCTACTATCTCGCTTCATCTTCATCTCCTTGTCCTTCTCTCTTCTCTCCTCTCTCTCTCTCTCTCCCTTACCACTTGCTTCCTTCGTCCCTTACGGACCATCCATCCACCATCTCCATCTGCCCCACGTCCACCCTTCTCATCGTTGCTCTATCCGTTCTTCATCAGCGGCCAGGCCACAGAGTTCGTTAGTACTCTATTGCATATAATTACGCATTGACGGACACGCATCTCTCCACATGCGATAGCCGCTTGAGATTGGCCAATCTCGAACAGCTTCTTCATTGGGAAAATTCGATAAAAAGATATCCTTCAAATATTAACTTATAGATTAATCATTTCTTATGTATTACATGGACACCTGATGAGGTGAGTATTATATTGACTTAAAAAGAACTTACTCTCTAAAATTGAATCAGTGGAAGTTCACTGATTCTTAGTGACTCTTTTCTCACGATTTTAATCAGTGAAAATC
>JAUESH010000008.1:1405566-1419281 GCA_032275165.1 Synergus magnus | reverse complement strand
TTCTACTTTAAAACCTTAGCCCCTACAAATGATAGCGTGAAGAGCGTTAAAGTAGGGCCTATATTTCGACTCGGGTTATATCGAGGTTCCAGTGTACTTGTTTTTCCGCGTAAAGTCTACATCGTGTCTGTCTTACGCGCCGGAGTCTCGGTTTCTTGATAGGATATCTTCTTCAAAACGAGTGATCGTAAGAAAGGAACAGGACGAAAGTCTTCTCTTTAGTTCAACTCTTTGGAAACGCGGATCAGCATTAAATAACATGAGCCACACTTCTGTTTTTTTCGAAACGATACTCGCATAAATATGCCATTAAAAGTATAATAATGAATTGAGCAAACTAATATGATCTCAAAAGCTTGTCATCCCTCGATTACTTAAATGTGTCCTTATCATTGCAGACGTAAGTCCACATCTGATCTTCAAGAACGGAATGACACCGACACTCTGGCCTCAGGACGTGCCCTTTCCTCCCGAAGAGGGCAAGGAGGAAGTGGCATCTACCTTCGGAGACACGGATACGCAGTCGGGGGCATTTAGTCCAGCACCTGATGCGAATTCGACTCAATACCCTGCTTATTTCAAGGACCCGAAAGGTGGCAATCACACTGTTTTCGGTACTGGTGGAGCTGGGAGTTTCGGTGCTCTTCAATATATCAAGCAGCAAGGTGGGGGCAAGGGATGTTTACCTGATGTGATACAGCACGGTCGATCAGCAGGAATGCCACTTTACGTGCGTTGTCCCATTTGTCAAAAAGAGTTCAAGCAAAAATCCACTCTCCTCCAGCATGGCTGTATACACATAGAGTCGAGACCTTACCCCTGTCCAGAGTGTGGTAAAAGATTTCGGCAACAATCTCACCTAACGCAACATCTGCGCATTCATACGAACGAAAAACCCTACGGCTGCGTGTATTGTGGCAGAAATTTTAGGCAACGAACCATTCTTAATCAGCATCTTCGTATTCACACCGGGGAAAAGCCTTACAAGTGTCAACAGTGCGGGAAAGACTTTCGGCAAAAGGCCATCTTGGACCAACACACGCGAACCCATCAAGGCGATCGGCCTTTCTGTTGTCCCATGCCGAATTGTAGGCGGCGATTTGCAACTGAGCCAGAGGTCAAGAAGCATATAGACAACCATATGAACCCACACGCAGCCAAAGTTCGAAGAAACTCCAGTGGGGACACCAAATTACCTCCTGGCACGCCGACCGGTTTAGGGCCAGTTGCAGTATCTCGTGGCTTGACGCCGACCGTTGTTAAACCGGAACTATATTTCCCTCAGTGTTATGCGCCAGCTTTCAATCATCAACCACCCGTCTCGTCAGCCCAGTTCCCAGGACAGACAAACGTTGTCGCCGTAACCGGCGAATTCAAACCTCCAACGGGGCTGCCGCCACAGTGACTAACCGTCCATCCTGCAGCCTACTAGCAAGCAGGAATTCCGCTGAGATTTCAGCGTTGTTTTGGCGCCGATATGGAGGCCGGATCGTCATCGGACCCATCGCTCAGATGCCAACCGCTCCAGCAGCACTATCCGTGACATTTACCGCGCATTTACTAGAATCTTCTCTTTATTTTCGGCTAAAATTACTTTTAGTTCCTCCGCGTGCTGAGCTGACAGATCTCCGAAGCCGAAAGGTAAGGTAAGATACTCAAGTGGCGTCTTGCCTTCAAACATCTCGATGTCTTTTTCCACTCGAATATCTAGGGTGAGCAGAGCTGACTGAAGTCAATACGGCCGGCTGAATTCAGTCAATACTTATTGATCGGCTGTCTTTCTTGCTCATTAAGAGCCGTAAATGTAAACAAATGGGAGCAAGCTAGACACGATGGTATGAAAAACAATTGACGGGTTCCATACCAGCGTGTCTAGATTGCTCCCATTTACGGCTCTTAATGAACAAGAAAGACAGACAACTAATAGGTTGCCGGCTCTGTTGGTCAAGAATCAAAATTTAGCCCCGTAAGAAGCAGGACATTGGGACGAATTGAAACGTTTCAATGCGTTCTAACTTCATTTTTATACTGCCTAATCACCATTCACCTCCCAGCAAAAAAGAAAGTATTGATACGAATTGATTGAAAAGACTAAGACGCCCCGAGAATACTGTTTTTCTTTACATATGCATGCAAAACCCTCGTTGCCCACCGTTTACAGTCATCCAAAATGGCCGATTCCGCCACTGCGCGCGAAAGCAGTGAGCAAAATCCCCACCATCGATGAGCAAAACTCCGTCACCGGTTCGCAAAATGATCTCTACGGTTACCAAAACATTTTGTTAACCGCTGGCCATCTAGCGCCGTAAACGGTACTATGTTTTGGCCACCGGTTGCCACCTAGCGTCGTAAACGATTACTATTTCGATGTCTATCGGTTATTTTCGATATCTGCCCTGTAAAAAAGAGAGCATTGAAGTGGATTATATGCCATTGAAAAAATTGTACACTTTAATGCCTATAAATCCAAATAAATTCCGTTTTTGTCCGAATGCGCTTCTTGGCATTCGACTGTTTTCGTTTGTGTCATTTTGAATCCACAAAAAAAATACGGCATTAAAGTGGCTTTTTTGTCATGCCATTGATTGAATGCCATTGAATGACCGTATTAGTTGAATGCCTTGCAATGCCTTCAATGATCATCCCGGGAAGAAGGAGTTCATTGGAAGGCATAGAATGGCATTAGACATTTAATGCCATCCTATGCGAATCGATTCCGTTTTTGCCGAAGAGCATTAAATGTCATTGACTCTTTCAATATTTTGCTTCGCAAAAAGGCATTATTTGGCATTGCAACTTCAAAGGACGCCGAAAAGCATTAAATGGCATTCAGGACAAAAACGGAATTGATTCGCATAGGATGCTGTTGAATTACCAAATAAATCAAATGCCATTTAATGCTTTTTCCGACCAGATATATCGAATACAATCAATGCATTTGAATGCCGATAAATTTAATTCCGGACAAAAACGGAATTTGTTTGGATTTATAGGCATTAAAGTGTACAATTTTTTCAATGCCATATAATCCACTTCAGTGCTCTCCTTTTTACAGGAAAACTAAAACGAGCTCAAAACGGGATTAACACGCATTCAAAATGTTAATTCCTCCCAATCCGTATCAATGCTTTTTTTTTGCTGGGCTTTCTAGCCTCTACACCTGTTCCTCCAATTTCCTTCTTTTGTTCATATTTCATTATTTAATCATCATCTTTTTATTGAAGAGATTTCAATTTTTATGCATCACAAAACAGGATTCTCGGGGTGTCTTAGTCTTTCCAATTCAATTCGTATCAATGCTTTTTTTTTGCTAGGGTATCTCAAGGATTTGAGCGTGCAATTTTAGGGTGATGGAAACTTTATATTGCATAAATAGAAAAAATAAATAACTAACAACAATATTGAGTAACCAAATTTACAAACGTACATTAATTGTAATGAATTATAAACGTCTTGGGTGTTTTTAATGCAATTGAAGTGCGGCATCACCACAAAGTTTCCGCGTAACGCTGCAATTCGCAGGGCCATAAAAGATACTTGAGAGCTCTATTGTTTCGCATTCGAAGGCATTGAAATGTCCATTCTATGTCGTCTAATGTCCTCCTTCTTACCGGGAGATAAACTGGCATTAGTCAATAGCTTAATATTACGATAGGACATCCCGAATTTTGATCACGTGATACTGCAATTGCTTATGAAAATCGAGATTAACTTACAGAGAATTGAAGCTCGAGGTGTCTTAACGATAAGAAATTTGATTACTACATTATTGTTGAAGGCATCTTTGATTGAATGACTGACTCTATTTCTAGTACAAGTTCTTGGCATTTAGTGTTCGGGGTTTCTCAACTTTACTGCGACAGAATTTACGACAGCTACTAGCGTCTCCTTAAATATGATGATGAGCACGGATGCTATGCAAACATATTCTATAAATCATGAACTGAAATAGCTACTATATTAGAAGTTTATAAGACTACCCAGCGCTGACGTTGAATAACTCCGCAACAAAGTTTCAAGAGTGTATAAATCTGGAAAGATCATTAGACTGTCATTTCAGTTGACACATTATAGTAAGAGGTATAAGCCTAATATGTTTTTCTCATTTGACAAGCTAGGAAAAATTGAAGAAACTGAAGGATAGTCTCTTATCGAGATTTATGTTCATTTCTTGAAAACACTTTAGATGAAATGATTTTCACCTTGGGTGAAAATCATATGTGTTCAGAGATCAGCTGCTCACCCTAATTGTTCGATCAGCTCAGCACGATTCCTTTTATAAGTATGTACTTGAAGAGTTCAGCGTACCAACCAAGGTGGTACCATCAGCACACACCGTTTCAATGTGTTTCTCTCGCCAAACGGGTTGAACATGTTCGATTTCGACCAGACTGAAATGATTGTGATACAATATTTAACTTGCCTATGTTTTAAAGAGTTGAAAAGTCAAGTTGAGTATATGAATCTTGGAGGAGAGTGAAGATGACGAGGAGGATGCCTGTAAATATGTAAAACGTTATCTAATTGTTTCATTGAACGAGAGAGAGAGAGAGAGAGAAAAAAGAGAGGAAGAGAACGATTGAGAGTGAAAATGAAAAAAGAAGAGAGAGAGAGAGAGATATGGGTGAGTGCGTGAGTAAATGCGGGAACGTCCGTAGAATCGAAATATTGAAGGTAGAGGGTCATAAAGAGCTAAGGCGAGAACGCAAAGAGAGCAAGAATTGAAGAAAAAAAAAAGGAAAAATAAGTTGACGCCACCGGACCCTCCTTCTGCCAAGAGCTCACGTTATGACAGGTTGAGAATGACACAGTAGGAAGAAAGGTATGACTCTTGTATACTATTATAATATTCGAATGTATATTTATACAACTGATTAGTCTATCTACATGACGATATTTTGATTGGTTTTAAATCAGATTGGTGCTGATATAACTAGGTAAGCAAAACGAAAGAGGGAACGTGGAAGAAGGCTGAGACATTGTAGAGTAGAATAAAGTAGGATAGTCGATAGAGTAGCTCAAGTTGAGGACCCTGACTGTCCGCTCATCAATTTATTATCATCACCCGTACATTTCGTGGCAATACTTAACAAATTTTACGTAATAGAGATAGTCTTTTAAATTTCTATATTAAGACGTGTGATCTCTCTAATTATTGTATATTATATAATGATCTATACCTAATACACAAGATACAAGTATATTATAATTACTTATTAGGCAGTCTACATAGTCTTTTAATTTAGACAGAGATTCGAAATGATAATTGTGCGGCCATATTTACTATGGCCTGTTCGTAGTGCCTCGGAATTGCTGCTCGTGGCAGTGATTTGACCGTATTTTAGGAAGGTATATTATTATATTAATACTGCAATTATCGATACTCTGATACAGTACTAAAACATAAAATCGTGTCATAATTATTGTCACGTTAAACGACTCATATTAAATTATTATTGAAATTTATCGCGTATTATAATCTATGCAAGGCACCAAGCAGCAAAGTATAGCGCTTTGACAATGTGATCGTGATGGCTCTCAAAGTCTTTCTTCTTACACATTAGGTTTCTCGCTTCTATTCTATTACGATTTTCACAGTCAGGAGTTTTCAGTTCTCTCTTTCCGATAATATCTCGTGTCATTGCAATTCGAAAAATTTAAATGTCAACACTAGCGAAAGCTTCGGGTTGAAATTCATTCTAAAACAATCCGATATTTTCCAAATCATTCCGGAATTTTTATCCGAATCAAATAGTTTCAATCCGATCTAATCCGAAGGAGGTTTTCAATCCAAATTAATCCGAGACCCATTCAAAATCAATCCGAGCTTGCAGTACGAATGAATCCGAATGAATCCGGACAACCCGAATTGATCAAAATTAATCCGAACTTCAATCCAAATAAATCCGGTCAATCCGAATGAAAAGAACTTATCCAAATTGACCGGAATCATTCGGATTAATTCATTCGGATTACAAGTACGGATTGCTTTTTAGTGGGCCTCGGATTAATTCGGATTGAAATTCATTCTGATCTAATCCGAAATTTTCCGAATGATTCCGGAATTTTTATCCGAATCAAATAGTTTCAATCCGATCTCATCCGAAGGAAGTTTTCCATCCGAATTAATCTGAGACCCATTCCAAATCAATCCGAGTTTGTAATCCGAATGAATCCGGACAATCCAAATTGATCAAAATTAATCCGAACTTCAATCCAAATAAATCCGGTCAATTCGAATGAAAAGAACTTATCCGAATTTTTCGGAATCATTCGAATTGATTCGGATAGACCGGATTCATTCGAATTGAAAGTTCTAATTGACCGAATTCATTCGGATTGATTCGGACTGACCGGAATCATTCGGATTGAAAGTTCGAATTAATTCATTCGGATTACAAGTTCGGATTGATTTTTAATGGGCTTCTGATTAATTCGGATTGAAATTCATTCTGAACCACTCTGAAATTTTCCGAATCATTCCGGAATTATCCGAGCTTGTAATCCGAATGAATCCGGTCAATCCGAATTAATCAAAATTAATCCGAACTTTCAATCCAAATAAATCCGGTCAATCCGAATGAAAAGAACTTATCCGAATTTTTCGGATTGATTCGGATAGACCGGATTCACTCGGATTGAAAGTTCTAATTGACCGAATTCATTCGGATTGACTCGGACTGACCGGAATCATTCGGATTGAAAGTTCGGATTAATTCATTCGGATTACAAGTTCGGATTGATTTTTAATGGGCTTCTAATTAGTTCGGATTGAAAACTGCCTTCGGATTAAATCGGAATGAAACTGTTTGGTTCGGATACAAATTCCGGAATGATTCGAAAAATTTCGAATCGGTTCAGAATAGATTTCAATCCGAAGCTATCGCTAGGGAATTCATCAATTCTCAGATTCAATCAATTCTATGAAATTCATTCAATTCTTTCGAACTAATTGAATTCTATTGTATTTCTTTGAATACTCTGAATTCGTTTGAATTCAGTTGTGCATGAAAATTGCAAATGATATAAATAAATAAAATAAAATGAATCTTAAATTGCCTTTGATGAGAGATAATCTCTTCGGAATTAGAAAAATTAAGAATTCTAATGACACGAATTTTAGTATTTCTTCTGACTGCTGTTTAGAATGAGCTCGCGAATTGAACATTTCCACAGGATGCACCTCGCCCGACGCGTCTCTCTCGCTCTGATGCATTTAATGCATCGAGAGTGGGATGAAACCTCGGTAGCTAAATCCCGTCTGACTGGTTGGTCGCTCGAGATGCATTCTGTTCGCGTTGGTAGCGCGAGGCCAAAGGGGGAAAAAAGACTGTACATTCAAGAGAATGAAGAGCGATACTTTTTTAGGCAAGCCCTCGGTGTGATATGAGGAGTGTTGTTACGACGATTTAGTTGTACGTATTAACTTTATCTTTTTCTTATATACTTTAATGTCAGTACCGCTGAACGAATGCTCACTACACAATATACATACTACACATTTTGAAGTGTTTACAATACACGTAACTCCATAATGAAGGTACAATTGCCGATTTCCGTATACCTCGCTAATAACTATATTTTAACAATATGTCTCATCCTCACCTGCAGTAACGTTAACGACTGATAAGCTGTTTCTGTACAGACTACAATGTTTTTTTTGAGATTCTATATCATTGTTTTACCCCAATGCCCGACTTATATAAGTGCCACGTCATTATTTTCTGAAACGTTCCTCATTGCTTGACTAGATCTGCAACATTTTCAAAGCAATCAAAAGAACATTTCGATGAGCGTTTCAGAAATGGAGAGATCAGAAAATTGTTCACATAATAATTTCGATTGGAAAAAGTAAGATGCGAAATTTGATTTTGAGGGAATTAAAAAAATTATTCAATTAGCAACTGTTGGAAAAGAATCCCGTGTGGAAATTGCCCAGTTTAGATATTTTTAAATGTTGGCCCTCTAGAGGCCCCACAAAGGCCTCTATAATATGCCCTTGCCCCTTTATTATTTGCCACAAAAAATTCTAAGTCCGATCGCCAAGTTAAAAATAAACCAAAAATATACTTTTTTAGATACCCTATCAGGACAGTAGAAGGTACAACTTCGGTTGGGACTTCGTAGGTCTTACAGGGGTCGTATATGGGCTCTATAGAGGGCCTAGCTGGGCCCTACAGGGGGCCACTTTATTGGCCCTTCGTAGGCAGCCTACATGGGGCCTCCGAAGGCGAACATGGCAAAACTATGTTGGCCCTTCATAGTTTGCCATTGTGGGGCCAACATTGTAAAGTACGTAGGGCCCCTTGGGGGACCACTCAAGATTTCCACATGGATATATATATTGATCACACAGTAATTTTGTCTAAACTTGTGATAGGGTCGTGCAATAAAAATCCAAATTTGATAAACTGATTTTTTCTGATCATTCCACGACACTTTTGAAATCAACTCCACTACTTAACAAGGATAATCATTTTAACAGACTGTAGGTATTAAAATGAGAGCAAAACTATAAACTTTAATATAATTGTTGAAAGCATATAAATATTAATTAAATTTTTAGAACTATTGAGTTCCCACAACTTTATTTCAAACCTATTTCATGAATCAAGTTTGAACATTTGTATATTTCGATACAAGTGAAGTTACCTAAATTTTGGGTTATATTTTTATAGAACTGGTAATATATATAGTAATTTTTCTCAGTGAAGTCAAACTTAAATACTGGCATATTAGCACTTTATATTGCTTATTACTCTAAATATCCTCGAAAATATTCAATCTGTCTTACCAACTCATGTAAAAATGTTTTTTGAAGCTATAGTTACTCGTTGTTATATTATTATGATAATTGTAATTTTTTAAAATAACATTCTCGGGCAGAAAGAACTCGCTGTACAGTTGCAGACTATTACTTAAGACTTGAAGAGACGTGAACCTTTCTTCGTTTAACTTGCCATCTGCTAAAAAAAAACTCGAGTTATGCGTACTTAATTCTGCGTTATAAGAATCTTACTTTGCCGCTAGGTTTTCTTAGCAGAACTGAACCGAACACTTTTTATACATTGCAAGTAATACCACGTTATGAAGAATATATAAGGAAATTACCAGTTTTGCATTTCTGATTAAAGGGGGTTTATAATCTGCGTAACATTCAGAATTAAGTTTAAAACGGTAGATCTTTGATTTGAAAAGAAATATTAAATAGATATACCTATTAAATTCCCCCGTGGGAAATAGTTTTGCTTTTTTCTAAAGGGAGAAAATATTTTTGATCAGGGTAGAATATACGTTTTCATCAATATTTTAGTTGAAAGTAACAAGATGATGCTTTTCTCTCGCTTTTTAAAAATAGATTTTTGCTTTTCGCCCTCTCAAGATGTCATGAATTTTTCTGCTTGGCTTCATATAATAATTACTTATTTTTGCCATAAATTCTGAATCTCAGCATAATGTCGAAGGGGAATATACTTTGCATTGGCTTTTTTCGAGTGTGAGTTGAGAAGAAATATTAGAAAATTATATATATAGATATATATATATAAATGACCTATATTTCATAGGCGAACTGTAGATATCAAGAGATCTTTTGTTTATTATTATTATTATTATTATTAATTATTATTATTCTTATGATTGTACCCCGTACTCCTGATATATTTACATTATTTCATAACGATATTCTTAGCCTTTCGTCAGAGATTTTGTGTACATCGTAGAACTTAGTTTCTATACTATAGAGTTTTCGTTTTTATATAATATATAAATGCATATATATAAATATACAAAAGGCAAAACTCGTAACTATTACTTTATACTCGAGATCGCAGAAGGTTTTGATTTATGAATAATTGCTATTCAATATTATTCTTTACTCTCGCAGTCACAAAATCTAGAGTGTGATATTCATTTCAAAAAAACTTGATCGGAGTCGCGTTTTTTGTATTTAACAGTGAGGTTAAACTAGATATTTATTGCGTTAAATTTTTCATTTCTCGAGATGTTTCATTCGTTTGTAAAATTATAAGTGAAATTTATTTCTTGTTAAATTCGAAATTATTTCTTTTTTTTTTTTTTTTTTGTTCGAGAGCATGTTATTTACAAAGCAACGAAGTCCGCCCTTTCTCTCCACGCTAAAACTGTATCGAAGAGGGGAGAAAAGTGATACGAGAGCGTCGCCATTTGCATGGAAACTTGTTAATATTGTTAATATTAGATTTCGTCGTGCCATAAGTGTCTAGTATACCCACACGCCGATTTTTATATTTGTGTTATATTGTGTTTTTTGATTCTACGAAAAACCACCGACGGAGATGCAATTTTTATTAACGTTTGCTTTACAGTGAACCGTTATTCCAATAATTTAACGCCGAAACTCAAAGTGTTGAATGGCCAAGGGATTTTTTATTTAAAAATAAAAAAATAAATAAAAAATAGAGAACAATTGAAAAACTAGCACATGTTGATCTCAAGACACCTCAATATTTAAGTTGTTTCATCTGCATAAAGAGTTAAAATTACTTTCTTAGAAGTTTACTTTCTTAAACTGTTGAATCTGGCCATTCAGACTGCAGTAGACGCCACAGCCACAATTAAATTTTTTTTCCTCGTTTTACGCTTGTTTGAGTTAATCCAGCATTTACTCCACAATTCACCAAGTATCTCTTTACACCAGTGAAACTTGTTTAGACTGTTACTATTTCGCACAGAATATTCGCCGAGCTCAGCATCCCTCTCGCCCACTGAATGCTCAACATACATTAGGTTAAGATTAGATTATCTGATATGTAAATTATTGTTTCCTTTATAAGACTCAAGCCAGGCCGATTAACGCCTGACTAATCGCGATGGGATGATGTGTCCGGCAACGCGAATCTTTTTTAGTTGTATATGTATATTCTATTTAACATTTTTTTCTCAACGCGTTCGCTGTCCATCGCTGCTTTTAAGCCCATACTTTTTTTAATGCATGATGAATCGTCTGCAATTTTCGACTTTGACAAATCAGGCAAAAAAGAGAGCAGTATTAAAAATAATATAAATGAATGAATACAGAAATGTTAGTTGAAATAATTAAATAAAAACTTTTTTACTTTTATATGTAGTTGCCACTTCATGCATGTAATAAATTCGAATGGCAGTGAACGCTTTGACACCTTATTGTACACAATCTACACTCATATAAACGTCCAATCCTGACTCGCAAAACGTTCGTTAAAGCAACAAAAAAAAAACATTAAACGCAAGATCTCGCTTCAATAGAAAATTTAGCTTTAATACTCGATCGATGCTAAGCAGGTGCAATAGTACATGCAAACATATACACACAAATGCATTTAAATATTATACGTATATATGTGTTTTTTTATTAGATAAAAAACTCGCACAATCGTAATATTGTAAACAATTGAAACGACCGCCATGCCAGCATCGGTGTTGCATGTACGACATTTTTCGAATGTGCATGAAAGTAGCGAACGAACCGAAATAAATTCCGTTTCATCTCAATTGCAATTATAAACGAAATCAAAGAGGGACGTTTATACTGTAACAATATATCGTACTTCCTTTTTTCTTTGCGGACATTCAATTTTCTTCTTCTCATTTGAAAGAGTTCTTTTGCGAAATAAAACAATAATCACATAGCAGTAATAGGAATTCTGATAGCTTTCTTGCAGTCTCTACATTCCAACATTCATCTCATGAAACTTTATTACACATTTTTTTTTTTTTACATTTTTTACATCAATCGAACTGTAACTGTAAAGTTATAAATATTAAGAAATCCCAGATTCCGTTGAGTTTTGTTACAGTAAATAAAATGGATTTAACGATGGTGCAAAAATTGAACCATTAGAATGATCGTTACCGGTGCAATAATCCTCTGCAAAGCATGAAGCCGATTTTTTTCGTGAAAAATCTTCGCTGCTTTCATAAAGTTATAGTATATGCAAGTTATAGAGGAACCAGGTTCCCAGTAGTGATTTAGGGAGCGGGAGAGCGAAAGATTATTTTTTTCGTCTTATAGATATGTTTTGTGACTGACGAGTGTCTCGGCGAAAACGGGCCCTGACCTGACCGAACCGGCAGCTCCCAAAGATCACCAGGATATCATTATACTTTCCTAATCTTAAATAATATATAGTGTCACTGCATCCGTGAATGTCGGCCAGGATATGGGCCCGTACACATGCCTGAGGGTGTTCTGTTTTCATTTTAACTTTTTTATATAATAAAACATACAATAAAACCAAGCGCAAGTTTTTCTTATCCTTTGTTTCCGTTTATTCGCTTGCTTCTTTCCTTTCTATCTTTATTCTTTTTTTTTTTTCAGTCAAGCGCAGTTTTGCCGATTCACTTCGCCACGGCACCTCGTGAAGCATTCAAGTTTTTTCTTTTTTTTTTTTTTTTCAGAAAAAGTTTTTATCATTAAATCAATTCTTTTACACTTCATGTTTAAATCATATAAAAACACAAAAAGATCACAGAAAAGTGCGAATTTTCTTCTATTTCTTGTTATTGTATAAAGCAAATTGATATTTTGTTATCCTACCAAGGACAAAATGGTTGACACATTAAATGAAGAGGAAATAAGTTTGGACGAAACGTATGATCAATTTAAATACAATTTTTTTCAACGGAATATTCCCGTTTAAAGCAGAAAACAGTAGATTCATATCTTTTATTTGATGCGTATGAACTTGATTTCATCTTCAGGGCAAATTGCAAATTACCAGATGGCAATATTTTTCTTTTATTTATTCAAAACAGTTTTTTATGATTGTGTTCCGGTTTTTTTCGGATTTTTTTCCATATAAACGGAAGCTCTTGCATGCGTTTTGCAAATATCGTTGCGCTGCTGCATAAAAAGGACATAATGTGGCTGTTGCCAAAAACAAGTCGAGTTACGTGGCTCACCGACGTCTGTGCCACCTTAACCCGTCGTTTCGAATCCGGTTAGACCGGTTAGGCGGGATGTTAGATTTTCGCGGGATCGCACTTTCGGTTTCAGAATATTGTGTCCTTGAACATAACGTCGTGATCGCCAGACTGAAATGGGCTCCATGGGCTCGATATGAGTGATCCAAGACAAAATCGATGCTGGATCCAGCGTTATTAATTGACCCAGTTTATAATCGCGAAATAATTCTTTTTTCATCCTCTTGATATAAAAGAAAAAGGAGTACCATTAATTCTATTATTTTTCTTTTCTTTTGATGCATTATTATCCACTAAAAACTAATTGTAAGATAACAAACTTCAGAAACAATAGCTTAAAAATATTTAGCATTGATAAAATTTGAATTGAAGCTGAATTTCAAGTTCAGGCAGATTGTCTGACACTACCTGGAATTTTTCACTTCGGGCGTTACCGGCTCACAGTGGGGCCAAAAACGTGTGAGTGGACAAATTGATATTCAGAAGCCATTTTTTAACCGATTTGAACGCTTTTTTTTTTAAACTAAAGCTAATAAAATTCTGCACGAAACTGTCGATCCAGATTTTGAAAAAAATTTTTATTTTATTTTTTATTTAATAACAAAAATGAAAGAAACAAAACTTTTTGTTTTGAAGAGTACCGGGTTTCGACAAATACTTGGATTCAATCCGAAATACCTAGGATCAATGAAGCAGCTATCCGGGAAAGTTGTCCAATAGCTTAGCAATTGTTTAAAAATTTATTGAATTTGTTATAAACAAATAAGTGAGTG
>JAUESH010000008.1:1372833-1384715 GCA_032275165.1 Synergus magnus | reverse complement strand
AATCATTTTTCAGTCTTCTGCTTCTTCCTCAGATGACAAGATTTCGTCTGCACTAGCTTCATTAGTTACTTTCTTCTAAGTTATAATAAAGCGCGGCGTTCAATTTCATTGAACGCGTCATACTCGTAGTACATATCAACAAGATACGACTGCAGTAGGTCGAGGCGCGCTGACCTTGTAATGTTTAGAACTCATGTAAACATGCGAATTTTGAAATATACTTTGTATGATATATGTAAAAGCTATGCCCCCGTCGTTTAACGCAATTTACGGAAAAAGGGCATATAGGCCTATGTGCCCTTCTTCCATCCAAGGTCTCAATTACTATTAGTTGTTTTAACAACCTCCAGTTAGTATAAGAATCATTGATTTTAAATCATTGATCATTGATGTCCGTTTCAATTCGAATGAGCAAGTTCTGCCAAATTCGAAATCAAGAAATTAAACTAATGTATTCAGATAACCTTGCGGTGGAATGTGAACAAAAAGAGCTATGGCAATATGCAGCATTATGCTGGTTATCAGCTGCCCGATGCCAAGGCACATTAGGAAATGTGCAAACAGAAATAAACTTTTTAACAAAAGCGGGACGCCTATTTATCATTGCTGAACAAAAGAATGATCAAATAGGATGTTCATCTTTAGGTCAAGAGAACTTACAGGTCAGTTAATGCTTCAAATAAATGAGAATGTAAAAATTATAACCAGAGTATAAATATGTAATAAAAGTCTTTTTCGATAGGCTGCAATAAATTTCTTTGGACATGCATTAACACGATGCCAAAGTCAAGAAGGTTTTAGCATGATGTCTGCTGGATTAGCAATGGAACTTGCGACTGCTTTAGGTTCAAACGGCATTCAATATTTGCGGAAAGCTATCGACTTACATCCCACTTTACGTGCAATAAATACACTTGCATCCCATTATATCAAAGAAGGTAGTTAGAATATATTTAAAGAAGATTTTAATTAACTTATTTATATCTCGAAATTCATGCTTCATGTAGGAGATTACACATCTGCCCTTCAAGTTTTAACGGAGTTAGTAGAACTGGCTGGAAGTAATACCAACTCGGGAACAACTGGAAATTACAGTTCTATTTTGCAAAGGTTTTAGATCTTTTGAATTATTAAAGTATTTTAAACGAAAAAAGTTATTTTCGTGTATTTTAATTTTGTGTATAGATGCGAGATAAGTAGAGTGCTGCTGCTTTTGATTCTTCAGCCTACTCCACAAAGGCTGGCGCCCTCTCAAGCTCAAGTTTTGGAAAAGTATGCCTGGGTGGAAGAAAATTCAAATATTGGTAAAAACAATATATCTTTTCAACTTTCATTGATTGTTAGGTTGTTTATGTAAACAGTCGTGAAAAATTTCTTTCAGGGCTAAAAATGAATGAAGATGAAATGCTGTTATTGCAATCTTTAGTCTTAGCTTGCCAATCCCATGATTATCAAGCGCTGTTGGAATTAGAAGCAGAACTATGGCCTTATTTAGACATAGAACAGAAAGGATTGTTAAACAAATTGGTACAAACGCTTAATAAACAATAGTTTTAAATAATATTGCATATCAAGGCCATTCTTCAAGTACGTATTTTAAGTTTTTTTTTTCTTTTTTTTTTTTTGTAATTGTATTAAAACCATGTTTAAATTTATGAACCTTTTTGTTGAAACTCTCCATTTAATGATTTAATCCGGAAATTAAGTTTTAAGTCTTAAGCGGGTAGTCTGGTAACTGACACTCTTTTTAAAGCTGTCTTCGAGATTTTTTTTTATAAGAAAAAAAAATGTAATCATTTCAAATTTTTTATATGTTATTGTTTACATCTTAAAGTGTACAAAAACATTTTTTTTACAAAAATTTGTTGTAGTTTTTTACGGCCAAAGTGAGAATCTTAAAAAAAAAAGGAATGTGATTGGCCCACTGGATTGCGGCTCTTCGGGACATCTGAAAAAAAAAAAACTCAAATTGATTATTGTTCTGTAGGCTTGTCATTTTGGCAGGAACCAGGATTTTTCATTTTTATTGAAAAATAAAAAAATGGCGGACTTTTAAAGAAAAATCACACTTTTTTTCTCGGAAATCGGGCTATAAATCAAAAAATAATGGACGGAAAAAAAATTTCCTAGTTCCTGCGATAGCCACTGATGTGTAGAACAACGTATTAAAATTTCAGCCTGATCGGTTCAATAGAATATTTTTAATTTAGTGGGCCGACCGAAAAAACGTTGTTTTGAGAAAAACGCGTTTAAAGTTTTAGTAAGATTTTTTTAGAAAACTCATACTTCTACTGACGGTTTGCTCTAAAATTTGATGTTGCTATGCTCCAAAATGAATCTGTACTGATATACAGGTATAAATGTTAGTAAACACAAAGGTATAAGAAGCTAAAGGTATATAGTTATAAACAATAGAGGGGCCCGACCGTTTGCAGCTGTTGTGCGGCTTACAGCGCGCGCAACTACGAAACGCTCTCGACTATGTGGTGTAGCTTCATGAATATTTCATATTTCAGTCTAAAATTTTTACAATATACTCTCAATATATTATACTTTCGAAGTATATAAGAAAAAAAATTCGATTTTTTGAAATTCAGTTACCAAACTACCCCCTTAAACGCCAATCGTAGTATAGAACTTACAATTAATCGACAATCGACGCATATGGCATAAAAAGTCGGACATTCAAGCTCCTGTGTGTTGGCAACCCAGCATACTAGTGATGTACCCTTGGGGGGATTAACAGAGGTCAGAGAGTCCTGAGCAATGACTTGTCCTCCTCCCTCTCCGGCTTAATTTCCAATCGATCTGTCCCCCCCACACATATAATATCCCCTCCCTTTTCTCTCATGTACCCCTCCCCCTCTGTCCAAGCCCCTCTGTCATTATAACCCCCTCCATTCTATCCCTTATAATCTATAGTGTTATTAGCTCGATACAGTTTATTATTTATTTACCAAAAAATATACAATCATTTTTATGAAAAAATCTTACTAAATATGCAGTGGGGCCAATCCTTTTTGAACCAGGTCGGGTAAAACTAGCGGAAATCCCTCCGCGAACCCCTCCCCCTTTTTTTATTTTTACCATTTTTCATTGATTTTTATACACAACACGCCCCTGGATCCTCACCCCCTCTCGAGAGAGGTCCCTGCCCCTGGGGATTGACGCCCCTGTAAATATTACAGAAAAATATAGGGGGAGGGGGCGTGTCCCGTAATAGCGTGACAGCTTATGATGCAGAGGAAGGCGTGATCTGCCAGAATAAATTGGAGAAATTTACTTGGACGATGCCTTATTACAATTTAAAATTATATTAAAAAATGTAAAATTATGAATTAATTACTTCCTTAATAAAAAGTTGTTGATAAAAATATTGCCAACAATTTCCACGAATACGACTTGACTAGAGTTTCCCGTTGCTGAATTGCTGTTGCTGATTTGGCAAGTCGAGATGTGGCAACGCTGTTTGTTTCCTATGTAGAGCCGTAGAGGTAGTTGAAGAAACGCCGCATTAGTGCCTGGCTTCGTGCGTGAGATACACAAAAGCAAAAGTTGATTGGTGTAAATTAAGTTTTCAACAACTAAAGTCTTGTTATATATCCATAGCATCTATAGTAACAGTAATGCAATGAGATAGTTATATTGGCGTTAAAAGAACTGAAAAAGACGAAGAAGAAAGTAAGTTTTAAAACGTGTTAATATAAATTTGAATTTGTCAATGTTTGCTGATTAGTGTTCTCTATAAATCACATGGTGGTATGATTTATATGAGGCTCCAATCAAGATGTTGGTTTATGTCCTTAAAAAATTCTATAATTATTTCAAATGTTTAAACTACAATTTCACTTTTTGATTTTTAGGTTAGATCGCTCACAGGCAGTAAATTCACGCCCTGGCGGCCATTTTGTCAAGCTCCAAAACAATTCTTCAACTGGAATGTGCGTGGTGAGTATTTGTCTTAAATTATTTAATATTTGATTGATTTCCTCAATTGGAAAAATTCTTTTGTGTCTTTAGTATTAATCATAAGTAAGTATTCATGATGCATTGAGTCTGGGACTTGTAACATAAAATGTGGAGGTTTCGACAATGCTATATAAATGGCACTCACTATTCTTACGGAATATTCCGTACGAATTGCCAATTTCAACAAACTGGATTGGCTGAATGGAAAGGGAAGGGGAGTTGTCCAATTCCGTTTGCTGATATTGGCAAGTCTTACGCAATATTGCGTAAGAATAGACGCTTCCTCTTTAAATATCTCAAGGCCATGTGGTAATTACCATAAGAGCAAATTTAGTTTTAACAACTTTACTCTCGCAGTAATAAATATTTTTTGCTAAAATTAGGCCATTTGCCTCCGTTTCATACAGACGAAAGTGAAACTAAATTGCTCTTATGGTAAAGTATAACATACCCTTAAGGCCATGTATCAGTTATTCGTTCCCTAACTTACCGACAAAGATACCGGAATGTGGGAGGCGTGACATTTTGCGCAGAAGACAACAGTGAGTGACAATTTACGTCACTGCTGTCTTCTGCGCAGAATGTATTTTATTTATTTATTTACGAGTAAATTTGGGAAATATATATGGCTAAAGTCACGCTTCCCATATTAAAACTAGGGAATGGCTATAGATCCGGCCGACCGTGGAAATGACTTGCAACAGGATTGGTGGACAACATTTTCGACCACAACCGACCCCCTTTATCAGCCCCCCAATCAAATTATACGATTTTTCATTTCGGCCGGGTGAATAAAATTAAAAATGTACTACACCTAACCAAAATTTCAAAAAATTCGGCGTCAGTCATTCGAGGACTTCCCCCCTCCATCACAAACCGTCGCGTAATGTAAGACTGCCCCCTCCTCTATAGCATTTGACGTAAAAGTTGAATGCACTGGGACTATACATAAATGCGTAGTATTTAGCATTGTTGGTAGGCTGAGACGTGATAAATGTATCAGGGTTGAATAAGTTGCTTTCTTTTAAGTAACTAGTTACAGTTACGTTACTCGTAATTCGTTACAATTACATACTAGAAAAAGTAACTTTAAATTCACTTCTTTAGTTTTCTCATTTAAAAATTAGAATGATTATGATAATTTATGAAAACTTAATTTAAAAGGAAATAGACATTAGTTAACTTAAAAGTAACTAAAAGTAAAGTTATAAGTTGCTGAAAAATAATTACTAAGTTACTCTGAAAGTTACAAATATCGTAACTTTTCAGTAACTTAGTTACTTGTAACAAGTTACTAGTCAACACTGAAATGTCTATACTATAACGTAATGTGGACGTTATCAACAAGACATAGGGAAACGCGGATGCGAATGCGATATCAATATCGACCCGCCCAACAGTGTCTCCATCGCTCTTAACAGTATTATGATCGATTGCTAAACTACATTACTTTACTGTGCTGCCGTCCCAACAAGAATAGTAATAACTACATTTTGAATAAGTCACCTGCCTTCCTAAACTCAACTTTCTAGCCTTTACTGTTTAGTATAAAAAAAAACTAAATATGTTAGTTTTCTTTTTATCCTAATTTTATCTAACATACATTCATCTAATTTTCGTTTACAAAGGTTAATTTTATTTAACTAATTTATATTTTGCATCACCAATCTGTGCAATAATACGGAGGACTTTCGCCTTCGGTCGTAATGGAGTTTGCGCGGAGAGTAAGGGTATACGTCAATACCGGCAAAGTATAGTATAGTAACACTAGCAGGGGCCTTATAATGATTTTTGAATGTCCCATCCTTCGGCCAGCAGGAATACTTTGATGATTTACAACCATTTATAGGGTATTTTATTTGGATTTTCAAGGATTTTATGTGGATTTCATTTGATTTTTTAGTAAAGTTTTACAGAATAATTTATGTAAAAAATTACGCTGTTTTCGTATTAAGGGTGTCTTTAGTTTAAGAGATCATTGCATTTTTCTAAGTTAGGATGAAGAGGCTGCCATGAATGCCACTGATTTCCATCAATTGCCAATGAGTTGAAAAGGGGTCAGAAATAGATGTTTTCTGAATGAATGTCCACTAACCCATGTAAAAATGAGCGTACAATTTTTGCAAAACTAGCTATGAAGTTGTATCAACTTTTATACTCATTCAATGAGCACTTTGCTTCCTGGAAGCAAATATGATTTGCTTCCTCATAGAGGAAGCATTAATTAATTAATCAAATGTGTTAATATTAGGTCATCTGATTCGTTTCAAGACAAAAAATGTTTATTTCCTTTACATCAGCTTTAAAATGTCATAATTTGTAAAGTTACAGTTGAAAAATCAAATTTTCAAAATTATAAATAACCATAACTTCCTCACTTTTCAATTAAATACATTAATCATATAGGTCAATCGATTCGTCTCGACGAAAGGAACATTTATTTACGTTACATCAGCTTTGAATTATGATTAATTAAGAAGTTATAGTCGAAAAATCAATTTTACAAAAATTTTAAAAGTACATAAAACTTGTAAAATTAAATATTTTGTTAAACCACATCCGGACAATTTTTCAGGACATCATAATAGATATATTCCAGTTAAAATTTATCAAAAAAAAACTGTTTTTGGAAAATGGATTTTGTCACCATTATAAAGCTTCCTCTATGAGGAAGCAAAAATGATTGTATCAAAATTATATACTCTCCAATCAATTTCCTTGGCATGATAAACCATTTCAACATGTCTAATTTTCGCGCCATCATTTATATATATAAATTTGTAGAACATTTTTACATGTAGGGTGTAACGTGAGCATCTTTTTATTTGAATCAGAGGTAATATTATGACCCCTGCTAAAGTTACTGGTACTAGAAAATCATGTACTGGTAGTTGGTGTATTTTTTGTTTGGAGAAAAAAGTCAACATGTACGCTTATAACGCTCGCCATCTTCAAATGGCATTCTCTTAAAATGAGATTTCTTTAATTTCTAACTTCAAAAGTGTTCCGAAGGCTTGCATCTGACTTCATACCGGTCTACAAACTACGTTACCGATTTGGGGGAAGGGGTCGAGTCGGAAACTACGATTGGTAACACTTTAAAGTGATGCCCCTCGTATTCTATTCTATTCTTATTCTATCTGCTGGCAGAGAATAACGATTGGAACTGCACATCTTGTGCTGCGCGACTTTCTCCAAAGTATAAATCAGCTGACGCCGACTAGCGCGATTTACGCACGAAATCAATGGGCACTTTAAACTCAATTTTTGTTAAATATCTATTCATTATTATATATAAGGAGCCATTCAAGTATTATCTAATGCATTTTTTGGTGTTTGGGATTGGTAGCCTAGCGATACACAATGGCCAAATTTAGAGGAAAAGTCGGAAAAATGCATTACGTAATCCTTAAACGCCCCCCAAATAAAAATAAAATCAATTTAAACTTTTAATTTTCAATGGGATTTCTTATTACAAATGGTAAAACGTAGTACTTTTAAGGCGGTATTGCCAAACGTCGAGGCCATCGAGCGTAGCTTCGAAAGTCGCAAAAGTCGAACGGCAACAGCGTAAGATATTTTATAAATACAAGTAAATGCGCAGTACTGTATTGGACATTATATCATGAAACTAAAACGCGAATAATTATAAGAAAATTTATAACATCAAAAGTCGGAGGAGCTGCAGTAATATTTTAACATAGTTGCTCCTACAATAAATGCTCTATAGCACCGCGATAAAACCTATTGTACTATACACATTTAATTTAAACATCTCCTATTAGAGAACTTTTTGCCATAAATGCGTATACTGCTCCATAAGTAATGTCATCAAAGTTTTCTGGGCTTAAAAAGTAGTCCCTGAGATATCTTTCCCTAAGTATTGCAACCGCATCATATTATTATTATTATTATTATTATTATTATTATTATAACAAGGCTAATAAAAGGCCTAAAGCACTGCGGTAAAATCTACTGTACTATTCCCATTTCATTAAACGACACACATTAGAGAACACTTCGCCATGAATGCGTATATTACTCTATAAGAGATGTCTTCAAACTCTTCCATGACACTTTTTCGTATTACATGATTGCGACATCTTAGTCATTTACATTCGGCTCTCTTTCAGGGGCGTCAACCCCCGGGGGTCAGGCTGGGCGACCGCCCGACTTCTTTCAAGAGGGGGGTGGGGGTTCAGAAATGTATTATGTATAAAAAGTAAAAAAAAAATAGTAAAAATAAAAAACGGGAGGGGGGGTGGGGGTTCGCTGAAGAATTTCCGCTAGTTTCGTCCGACCTACTTCAAAAAGGATTGGCGCCACTGCTCTCTTTCACTATGACATAGTAGTCACACGTGATAAGTTTGTGACAAAAGGAACTAGTCACTTGTGACTTTTGTGACAGGTTTAGTCAGTCACACTTGACAAGTGAAATCAGCTTCATTACATTATTATTACAAGATAATGATGATTCCTCCCTTGGATCCGCGCTTGTAAAGTATAACATGTACCCAATTATCCTACTTTGGAAAGTTATTTAGATTCATTTGTATAAAATATGACAAATTTTTAACCGGTGCTGAGAAAGTTTCTTAATTGCTTGAAGTCAGATTGAATCGATTTTTTTAAAAGGACTATTACATGACGACAAAGGCCCCCCGTCCCCACTCTCCAATCACCCAGCGCAATATACTAACTCCCTGCGTCGTTAGATAAGAATCTTATCAACTTTTGTTCTACAATGATGTGACATCGAAGTAACATTGTTACATGATAGTTACGTGCTCTAATCTCTCGTCACAGTTTTGTAACATAATTAAAGAGAGATATTCAGTGCCCTTCTCCAAACCACCGAAAACAGTAGGAAAGTTATCTCTTCTTCCACCTAGTAAACAACATTGTTGTTTGACCTTGAATTCGAATACGTTTTTCAACCTCTATATTTCAAGGTCATGTTGAATAATAGGAAAGAGAGGTTAGGTTGAAAAGAAAATTAGTAGGAAAAGCTCATCATGACGATCGAAATGGATCCGAGAGACGGATCTGTGACCTCTGTGACGAAATCCGCCATGTTGAAACGAGTTCGTGCATGTTCGGAAAATTTCGTCGCGACTACGTCCCGGGGCCTGGGTTCAGTGTGGGTTTAGTGCTCCACGCTGAGCGGGCAAACTTGTCGATAAACTTGCCTTCTCCGAGTTAGCACGCGCCATTTCTAGACACGTTTTTCCTCTTGCGACTAATTTCGCCAGAATAGACAGGCGATAATTGGAACCGTGACAACCGATTTTTTTAAACGACGCGTCGTTTCCATAGTAACAGTTATTTTCATAATGTAGTTTGAGCGATCCATGTGTGTGACGTCAGGGACACACCGTCGCTCTACTAGTTCGCTTGCTTTCATCTGCTCGCTTATGGCGCAGGGACGAACATTCAAGTGGTTCGAGGGGCCCAAATCGATTTTTATCCAACATTTTGTCAGAAGAACGAAATGTAACGAAGGATGAATCAATGAATGGTAGGCATCTTTATATGAGATTCTAATTTCGAATTTTAGGTTTCCTAATATAATTTGGCTAAAGATAAATGACTAAGTATCTACAGTCTATACAAACGAGGACGCTGGTGCTGCTCTCACGCGGTCATATCGATTCCATAACGATTTTCAGCTAATGTTACGAAAATCGGATTTTTTAACAGTTATTTTCTGTAGCAGTCTTTTCGAGCATTTTTTATTATAATTTACAGATATAACATAACTGTTCCGTAACTGATCGCTGAAGTGTTTCATATAGAACACGTAACAAGCACGTGATACTGTTTCCTATTAGCTACACATATAAATAAAATAAAATAAAATAGTAAATCAAATATTGTTTGATACAACTGTACAAAAAAATAATAGATTTCTTTACATTTTTTTTTATACTCTTCAAAGTACGTTTTTTTTTTTTTTAACCTTTTACTTTTTTGACGAATTATGCAAAAAAAATGAAAACGAAAAGTTTAACTAAAATTGCTCTAAATTTAGAAGGAAAAGATTCAAAAATATTTTTATGCCTTAAGTCAAACTCCGCATGTATTGCGAGTAGGTCTCGGGGTTTGGACGAGTCGTTGCAACTGGTGACACGTCATCGACTTTTCCGCCATGTTCCTCCCCACTCTCATTTCTACGTTCCGGTTCTCTTTCCTGCCGTATTTGTCTAAATTTATCAAAGCGAAAAAACGGATAGGATTTCAGCGTTCTTATTATGTTCTATTTGTTTTGAAGTAAAGTGATCATATTTGAAACGCTCAAATGCAGGACGCTGACGGTAGGATTAAGGGGGAGGGGGGGTTCAGATTCAATATGTTTACAGAGGGCCCAATTAAATATAATTAAGATAATTTTTCACTACAACTGTTACAATATTGTTCAAGAAAATAAAAATTTACATTAAGGGTAGTTTACCCTCTTTAAATCTGAAAAGTAGTATAAAAGGATATAACGTCTTGTATTTTTTATACCACTTCATTAATCATTCAAAAATAAAATTCAACTTGGGTGAAAATCAGGAATTTTTGTGCATGTTAGCCACAAGGGGTAGTTAACCCCCGTTTGAGGGGATGCTGATTAAAAAATCAATATTTTATTGCAATCTGATAGCATAATTTCAGTCTAAACAAAATTTACACTGTCTTTTAAATATGGCCCCCACATCACATCTCGACGAGGGCCCCCTGGCCACAACATTTTGCCCCCCCCCCCTCCTTCTCTAACCTTCTTTTTTAATTATAATAAGCGTAAATTGTGTATGTTTATGAAAGGGAAATTTCAAAAGTGCTTAAGAAATTTTTCGTAATTTTGATTAAGTTTTATTTAATGATATGCAAAGGCCGGGAAACTTAAATTTTAAATAGTGAATAGATTTCTGAAATTTCTCAGTTCAAATAAGGTGAAAAAGAAAATAAATTTTTTTTAAATAAAAAAATTTTAATTGATTTGTTAATAAAAATTCAATGTCAAATATTCATTCCCATGTAGACATAGTGTTAGTATATTATACATATATGTATATGTATAATTACCATCCAGTGCCAAGTTGATCCAGTGAATCCATTTTAATCGGACCTATCGATGCTTGAGAAGCACTGTGTTTTTGTCTCTTTCTCACACCGAGCCATAGGCCGGTAATAAATACACTGAAATCCCAATTTATGTCATTCTTAGAATTTCCACCGGCCGCATTTGGTGATGAGGTGACATGAAGAGTAGGGAGAGAGGCGCTCTCCCTGCCCCTCAGGCGCCGCGAGCTTCTAGGATCAATTCAGTAGCGCTGCCTGTTTACCATTGCAGGCGCGGGCCCAGGGGAGGAGCCACGGAGTCATCATCCCCCTAAAAAATCCAGATTTACATTGTTTAAATTTTTTTCATGACTTTTTTTTTATCAATGTTCCCATAATTAGCTGTGGTGGCACCCCCCAAAAACCCTCACCTGGATCCGCCCCTGTACCATTGTGCTTTAGCTCAAACTTGACATCAATCAGGAATTCAGTGTAATTAAAAATGATTTAATAACGCATATATTGATTTAAATTTCTTAGTTGTGGTATACTTATCCTTCAAATAGTAACAAAAAAAATTTATTAGTATAATTTGTATATGCCGGTGACGGGATTCGATCGCAGGACCTCCAGGGTACCAGTCCAATATGCTGAATATTTACCTATAAAAGAAAACTTGCTATATATTAGAAACCCTTATTGGTGGCATCAGAAGTTGCAATAGGATATTTTGTTCTACCTTTCATACTTGAAAAATATAGTTATTACTCTCATAGCAACGGATATTTGTAGGATACACTGGTACCCCAATTCTGGGCCACTCTATTCAGGGCCGTTTTCACGCTTGACTGATTCTGCGTCCCTCCCCC
>JAUESH010000008.1:1348233-1363066 GCA_032275165.1 Synergus magnus | reverse complement strand
GAGGGGGGGACGCAGAATCAGTCAAGCGTGAAAACGGCCCCGAATAGAGTGGCCCCGAATCGGTGTACCAGTGTACATGGTCAAAAACATGAGTTAAACTTGCAATTCAAGAACTTTGGGGGGGGGATATCCCGGGACGTAATCAGGATATCCTATTGCTATGAGGATAATAATTTGTGATCCAAATCCTGTATTTTAAGTATATATCGTACCTGCAACAACATTAATCTTCCTGATAACCCTACCTAACTTATCATAGATGTGACGTCAAACTGAAATGATCTATAAAGTAATCTGAACTCTGAAGTTGCGCATAGAGTGGAGCGCAGATGCCCCACCCAAAAGTAATTTTTAGAATGAGCAAATTTAGGGGGCTAATGTTGGCATGGCCCCCCAAAACCTTTCTCTGGATCCGCCCCTGAACCAATAGATCGCACAGCATTATTTGCGTACTGTCTTATATTATTCAAATCAGTGGCGGATTTACATATGGGCACATTGGGCACGTGCCCAGAGGCTCCCACAAGCTGGGGACCCCCACAAAATGAATATCCCCTGTGTATCATATACGTATTATACAATTTTTTGTAGATTTGAGAAATTTAAAAAATATACAATAAATATTGTGTAATTTGTAATGTTAAATTCCTTACAAGGGGGCCTCCACACTATTAGTGCCCGGGGGCCCGCTAAACTTAAACCTGGCACTGATTCAAATACAGTGAAAAGTAACACTTTTACAGTTGTAACAGCAAAGCGTAAAACATGAACGGCTAGTAAAAAATATAATTTGTCAAAAAAAAGCATTTTTTTATTTAAAAATAAACATTTGCGTTTTAAAAGTTTTTATATCAGAAAACCGTGTATTATCTTTTCTCTATAACTGCACAATTTAAGAGGAATTTAATAATAATCCGTGCAGCCGTAAAATCGAAGGAAAAATCTTATACATTACCGGTAGAGCATCACATGACGAAATAACATAATAGTATATCATGGCCTTAAATACCTACTTGACATCCAAGGTCAAACTAGTATTTGCTTCTAAAAATATCGAGGGTGGGGTCAGTCCACAATTAGTAGATTTATGGTGGTGGGGGGGGGCTGTATGTGTCAGAAGTAGTATATGTTGGGGATAACTGGAAAAATAAAAATACATTTTTTGAGAATACTTTGTTTCTCACAATTGTTGTTTCCAATTGTGTATTTGTACTCATGATTCTTGTGATTAGTATTGATACTGCTAAAGCGCCCCGACTTGCTACGCGCCTGGCTATTCTTTATGCAGCAAAGAGAACCGATTGCAGGAATGTTTTCTAAACACTTATAGATTTGAATCCTTCTCAATCGTTTTCTATCCTCTTCAATCGTGATTACATTTTTAAGGTTATGTACCAATTTGCATGTTAAATAGTTATTCTCGGGATAAAATTTGAAACCTATATTCAACAGGTTAATAAGCTTGGTACGCAATGTATTGATTTTCAAATTCTTACTGGGAGAATTAAAAAACTACCATAATTACTTAGTTTTTGGAGAATTAAAGAAAGATGGCACTCGTGGATTTATGCCAGTCGCTTTTCAACGTTTTCAACCATTCAACTTGGCGATGGACGCCATCTTGCGAATGTTTTACAGTGCTTTGGCGTGCTAGCGTCCTGGCGTTGGTCAGAGAATAAGCTTCCCTTATTTTCCCTTTAAAAAACAGTTTTAATTTAGTGTTTGTTAAGTTCCTACGTAAGGGATTGAAGATAAAGCGTTGGCAGTAAAGTTGAAGTGTCATGTGATATCGGTTTGTTACTACATTACGTAACTATAGACTTTTTAGTGACCACATCACCAAGGTTAGGGATATATTAAGGTTAGGTTACAAACTACATAAGCTACATGTGTGTTACATTAACTAGATGAAAACTATATGTAAATATGATAAATTTTTTCTTTAAATGAAATTTCTATTTATTTAATCTTTGAAAAATTATTATTTATGTTCAAAAAAGCTTAAGTATGCAAGATAAATAGCTTTATCTAAATTGATGATAGAAACGGATAGAAAGTGATTAAAACTTCTAAAGGCTATTTTTTTCTTTGGTATTAATATTTTTGTGAAATTTTCACTTTGTTTTTTAAATTGTTGTTAAGGTAGTTTTACCTCGTTGTGCATGCATTAATTTTTTTTAATTTTTAATTTTTTTAATTATTAAAGAAGAAACAAAGTGCTAAATTGTGTCTATCTAGTGAATTTAGTTCATGCTTAAAAGTTACTTTTATTGAGAAATATTTTCTATTAGTTACTGTCTAGCAAAGTCAGAAAAATAGTGATCGTGGAAGGAAGCATGACGGGTACTGAACCCTCTCCTGTTTTTTATCAGGCCCAATGTGTCTTACATGTAATAATGAAGTTCAAAAACTAAAAATTCAAGTGCAATTATTTATGTATAATGGCTTTAATAGTGAGATTGCCACAATTTAATAAAATTATGTGAACATTTTGATTAAAGGGATTTACCTATAAGGAATTCTAACCTAAAACCCTGAATTTCATATATGATGAAAGTATTATTTTTTCTGCTTTAAGCTTAAAATAATGCTTTCGTAATTCTAAAATACGTATAAACGGTCTAACTTGCATCATTTCAGTTTATTTAGTGGACAAGCTCCATAAATAGAATTAACTGTTACCAAATTAACATTTTTATTGCAAATTAGGACTAACTTTGTAATTGCTTTCTAGAGTAATTAAATTTATAAATGTTATGTTTAACAGAATTAGTTGAAAATCGTAATTAATCAGTGCTTTACATACCAGATGGATTACGCGGTTTCTAACATTAAAATTAAAAAATATAATTTTGAATTTAGAACTTAATATTTTAGGCTCTTTATTATTTATTTTATTCAACAAACATGAGGACTAGATATTTTATGTTCTATAGCCATACAACTATTTTCAAAAGGACGGCTGTAGAGCGAAAAAATATTTAATTCTGATAATTGTTGATAATTGTTGATTAAAATTAAAATGATTGAATTTTGAGGTTTGAGCTTGAATCTAATATCCTTAAAATCACATATGAATTAGGTTTTAGGACATTTTGTTATTTTTGTTATTTTTATATCTGAATATTTTTTTTTGTTTTTGAATATAGCAGGGTGGTCACATGTCAGGGAAAAAAAAGTTTGTCAGGGAAATGCGAGTAGCTGTCAGGGAAAATAAAAATTGACATTTATTAATTCTAACTATCTTATTTTTGTCGTATTACATATATAGCTTTTACAGTTTATTTAACAGATTTTAGAAGCTTTCCAAGGATTTTGAAGGATTATAAAAAATTTCCAGGCATTCTTTGAGATTCTCTAGATTTCGTGGAATTTTAAAGGATTTTAAAAAGCTTGTAAAAATTTTAAGAAATTTAGATTTGTTTAAAAGTGATTTAAGCGATTTAAATGTTCCTCGTGGAATTTTAAAGGATTTCACGAGATTTTTATGATTTTTAAAAGATTTTGTGGAATTTTAATATTCCTCTTGGAATTTCGTTCAGTTTCAAAAGATTTAAAGTGATATTAGGCGAAATTTTTTAATAATTTCAATAGCACTATTTTTGAAAATTTATTCGCATTTTTAAAACTTTTCTGTCAGGGAAATATCAGGGAAATTGAAAAATTGAATCTTGTGGCCACCCTGATATAGGGACTTTTTTTTTAATTTTCTAAATTTCTTTCCCCAAACGCAGTGAAAATGCACTATAATTGGTTATTGATTATGGGTGAGATTGCAATGAGTTTTAATCTTTTGTGACTTTGGGGTGAATTTAACCATTTATCCACAAAATACCGAATATTTTTGAAGTTGTTTTTTTCTAGTTGTCGAACATGATGTACATGAAAACACTTTATTGGTCGAGAAGTTCTGTGCCTTGAAAGTTGCCACGGTGTTATATTGTACAACGTTCATTCGAGTTACTGTACAGCTCAAATAATTTCTTGAGAATTGTTTGTGCGCATAAAATAGGTGTTGAAATTAATAGAATGTAAATTGAAATACGGGATATTAAATTTTTGAGAACTGAAATATTGGAACTGAAATGGGTGTTAAGTTATTAATGCTTCAAGAAAATTACTAAACAAAGGCTTCTTTTTTTTTAGATCATGATTGTTTGTCTCTAAAGCACAAAATCTAATTGTATTTCAGATTTTAAAGTACCTGCTTGCAAACACCACTCTGTATGCTTAGCTTTCCTTCCAATTCACTTTTCTTTTAATTTCTTTAAAGAACCATCTATTCCTCTTTTCATGTATATATGAAACTCAGGATTTTGGTTGAAGCTAGATAAGTAAAACCAATTTACAATTCCAGAATAATCATAGGGGTTTAAATAAATTTAGGTATGTCTTAATTTCAATGCATCAATCCTGATAAAATAGTTTCTTATGTTAACCAAAAAACTTTGGTTATTCACAGAGTAGTAGCATTATGGGAGTAATGGGATCTCTCTGACTTTTCGAATTCCTCTTTGATAATGGAGGCAGTAAAAATCGACACACTTCCTTCTACCGAATCAAACAAGCTTTGCTCTTTACTAAGTACTGATGCACGTGATTCGAATGATATATCGAAGGAAAAAGAGGAAGAACTTTTGTACGGTGCAGGTGAGGATGTTGATGAGGACGAAGCTCTCTCTGACGACAGCTTGCGTTTGCAATTCTCTGATGACGAGGAAGCTGATCAAGACGACGCTGGTTCCTCTGAACATGTTTATAAGCCAGTGAAGGAAGAAGCGACTTCTGATGGTAAGATGAAAATGTTAAATGATTTCTGGATCTACAGTCATGTTTTTCAAATTGGGCGGTTTCTTTGTTTCCCTCGTTAAGTGACTGGAACGATCAGCTTCAATTCAAATAGAAGTTGTTTGGTCTACATTAGTTTAAAATTTCTTTGCACTTTCTTTTTCGTTTATATTCAAAGTATTTATTTCAATTTGGAAATGGTTTTTAAAATGTGTAACACTACATATGTTGCTTGGCTTGACATTTTTGCGAGTATACAACTACTTAAAGAAAATGTTCCATAGACCTAAGGTCTAAGATATTTCAGTTCTTCAAAAATGTTTTTATCTATGCTTTAATACTGCGTATAAATGCTATTTGTACACGTTCTCTGATGACGGAGTTACGGTAAAATTATCGGCTACGATTAGGCAACAAAGAATTTGGTTAAACAAATTCTTTCCTATTATACTTCAGAACATGAAGTAAGAGTTAAGAAGATTAAACTCACATTTAATGGGTACGGACGATTGGGGGAGGGAGCTATAGGTTCTACAAAATTATATTAAGTTTTTATAAATAAACCTATCCAATCACTTTAAATGACCCTTGATATGATCTAAACTTATCCAATTTTGAATGAGTTCGATTTGAAATTTTCGAAATCTTATAATTATATAATTATAAACGCTTCATGTAGGATGATGGCTTCTTTGTTTATTTGTTTTATTTTGTTCTTTTTCCTTTTTTTCTTTTTTTTTTTTTACTCTAAGAAAATTTTAGAAAAAGGCAATCTGAATATTGTAGAAGATGTTCAGGATTTCTGAAAAATTGCCTTACATGATCATAATTATGTAAATGAAAATATCTATAGGAATGTCTTTATTCTATATTTTCACGCCGTTGATATTCACTGAAAATAATCGCATACACACGTATATTTCGAACATGAAACGTCATTTTGTCTTTTTTTTTAACCTAATTTCGCGTCAAATTTTTGGTGATGAAAAGTTTGTACAATTTGCGAAGGAAATATACTGTACAAACTTTCGACAGGTACGTACGCTGATTATTTAAAACAGTTAGTGAAATATCGTTGAACACCGTCGTTTTACCCATCTCACCACGCAAAATTATAATAAAAGAAACATATTTTAATTCAATAAAAGAATTTAATTTGATATTCTTCTTAGCAAAGGTGTTTAGCTATTTACTATGATTAAGTACTAAAGACAATTTTTCTGTACAATTTTTTCTAATTTTCAATTTTCTGGTTCACTTTGGACTCTTACCTTCGATTTAACACTGCAGTATTAAAGTACAGAAAAAAACATGATTGATAGTTACCGAAATCAAGGCCTAATAGTATTTTCATACCTGTGATTACAGATGAGAAATTTGAAACTTCTGTAACGCTTAGCACGAACGAAGACAAATTACCGTGTCAGGAAAGTTCTACAGACCAAACAAAATCTGTCACTGAAGGAAACACTGTCACATCCGAAGAGAAGTGTGAAGAACAGGCAAAGTTAGTGGATGGTGTGGAAGAGTCGAAAAGTTTAGTTGAAGGTGCACATGATCAGGATACAATCATGAATGGAAACGACCCTAGATACTTCCAAAGTGTTATTAGGCCGAATTTCGAGAATCGTTGGAGACAAAATTCTCCCCGCCAACGCATGTCTTTCAACAATCATCATCAGCATCAACGCTCCTACTATCAAAACAGTAGTTTCGGACCTTCTGAACCTGATCTTATGAACAATAGGTATTACAATAAACAGAGTCACTATGGCAGGTCCAGAGGATCAGGAAAACCTCATCATCAGAATTATAATGAACATAGCAATTGGAATTCTAAATCCAGATCATTGGATAGAAGAAAAGATTCGACCGTTTCACCGACATTGAAGGTTATTGAAACTAGCGAAAAATTAGAACGAGAAAGTAAGGATTCTACGAGCAAAGAAGTGAAAACGGAACCAATTATAAGCGATGAAAATGGAATGATTAGTGATATTAAAATTAAAGTCGAGAAGACCAATGAAGAAGAAATTCCTCCTGAAAATTGTGAAAAAGAGAAGGAAAGCTTGAACGACTCTCCCGTTGATTCCAAATCTTTGCCAGTTGAGTCTTCCCTTAGTGAAGAAGCCAAAGTATCAGATGCTGAAAACATATTGATGGAAACCGATGAAGCAAAGGATCCTCAAGAACCAGCAAATGACGAAGTAAAGGAAAATTCAGCAGAAAAAGATCCGGAACCCACTGTAGTTGACGAACCAGCGCCAAGTGATGAGTATGCGCATTTAAACGAGGAAACGGGTGTGCTCGCTGGCACGTCAACAGATTTACTTGCTGATAAGAATGATGAGCAATCCAGTAATGTTGAAGATTCCAAAAACAAAGAGACAGAAGTTGTACAAAATGATACAATTGATGTCAAAAAAGTTCCGATTCCAGATGATGATCCAGAAAATTGTGAAGAAGATCAGGAAGATCTGGGTTTCGAAACCCCCACCGAGGATGCATTGTCCAAAAAGGATGTTGTGTCTGATTCTGCTTCTGCCGTACAGCACGTGCCTAAAATAAGTGGCGTACCAATAAGTATGAACGAAGACTCTGAGTCGGCAATAGAAAATCTACCGAAGGTTTATCAGTGTTTGGAGGAAATTGCTAGTATGGAAGCTTCGCGACTTGCTAAAGAAATGGAACATGTGGCCAGCGTTGAGAAGCCTGATAGTACAAAACAGACAACTGAAAATTGCGAAATGAATACTTCAATGACTCCCGAAATTAGTATAAAAGATATGACTGAAAATTGCAATCTTGATGTTTCAATGACTTCCGAAAAAATTGCTGCGATGGAAGAAGATACTAGTATTGAAGATGGTGCTGCTGCTTTGAAAGAAAGCGAAGAGTTGAAAGAATCTGAATTACTAAATGATGATGGAGATAATTCTAACCTGTCGATGCATTCGGCTGACACTATAATTATTGGTCCACCTGAGACTATCGAAGAGCGTGAGAATGAGGTGGAAAAAATGGATTTCGATGACAATGCCTGTCAATCAAATGAAGATGCGAAAGCAGCTGATGTCAATAAAGAAACCATATTGACTAGTGAAGATGCCAATGACATTAACATGGCTTCGATCTCAGATACTGATTTGATTATAGATGAAGATGATTGTCCCGAAGCTAGTAATGATAATGACGCTAAGTCTGAAGTTAGTAACGATGCCAGTAATGATGTTAGTAACGACGTTAGTAATGATGTTGATGCTGATGTTGCGAAAAAGGTAGTTGAAGATGATAGTAATTCTAGGAATTTGCTTTTCACTGAAAAGAAAAATCAGAACTCTGAAGAGGATTTGAAAAAGGATACATCACATATTAATGAAGTCGTCGACATTGAGGAGGAGAAAATGTGTGTAGATAGTGAGTGCCTTGATGAAAAATCAGATACTTCGACTGAGAAACGTGACGTTGAAGCAACTACAATTTCTAATGATGGTTGTTCCAATGAGAGTCAAGAAAGTTCGACTTTTACTTCGAATATAATGGAAGTTGGAGATGAAAATGAGAGTAAGACTGATGATGGTACGTCAACTGTTAAAGGAAATGAACAACCGGCTAATTCAGCGCTACTCGAAACGACGGTAATACCTGAGACTGCAAGTACACAAGGTAAGTCTTATATTTCATGTGTCCAAATGAACCTCAAATACCTGCTTCGATCACCTTTGAGTGATCTAATATTACGTTCTTCCTGATACACAGGTGAAACGAGTGGGAGACAAAAGCGGAAAACAGCTAAGAATGCCGAAGAAATTATAAGGACAAAGTTTTTAGGAAACGACAGTGACGTGGAAAGTGACGATTCTGGGAAATTCGTCAGCGTGAATTACAGATCGAAAAATGAGTTACAGTCGCTTTCACCACCTTCTTTAAAGCGAAATCTTACAGATGAAGATGATGACTCGTCTGAGGGCGCAACTGTCAAAAAAATTAAGATGACTCTAGGTCTTCCGAAGCATCTTATTACCAAATTTAAGGAAGTTAAGGATGAGGATACGAAGGTCAATGAGTCGATCAGAAATCTTACCAATGTCCGCAAGTTCTTCCAAAGGGATGTGAAGGGACAATTGAAAAAGTTGACACAAGAGGTAAGCATGAAAATAGTTGATTATCTCAGAGATAATGAGCTTCGTAAAAGTTATTAATGATTACATCTTTGTTTGTAGGAATTGGAGGAGTTATTAATTCAGAAGATTGTTGAAACTATTACAATGAGTAGTGAAATTGGGAAATTGCGTGAACAAGCGCGTATATCAGAAAAAAACCAGGAAGCCACTCGTACTAGGTGCCAACAACTAGCTAAACAAATTCAGGACTTCGAAATGGTTCTTAAACGCAATGCTGCAGACAGAAGTGCTGGAAATGATAAATACGTGGCTCCTATTAAGATTAATCGATCTGTTGGATTGCAAGTTAATTTCATATCAGTGAGTACGAAAAACAAAAAATTTTTCATTAGAATTATTTCAATCAAGTAAATCACCTTACAAAGACATGGAGAAGAGTTCTTACAAGGTACATTTTACAGGATCACGGAATGCAGAATATGCGACAAATACAGCAAAATGTTAAATCGGGTTTAGCGAATGCAACTGCAGCGTCTATCGGTGAAGGCACTGTGAATCCAAGGAGGGGAATAAAAGTACGGTCTCCTAGGCGATCTGAAGGTGTTACCAGTACGTTGATGACACCTGCCGTACAGTCTCAAGTTCAAACACCAACTGTTAATCCAGTTACTCCTGCAGCTTTAGTCTCGACGAAAGTTGAACCTAATCGTTTGCCCATGCCTGTTCAAACAGTTAATGCACAGCCGGTGATATCGAGTATGAATATTCGTTCGCCAAATGTAAGTGTGAAAACATTCGATTATTTATGAAGTTGAAGTTTTAAATCAGGTTATAGATAGAGATGTACGAGAGTCGTTTGATAAGTCTGGTAAAAGAGCAAGTAAACTGCTGACTTGCTCACTCCAAACGTCTGACAAACGTAAAAATAAGCGTCGGTTTTGGTTAAAATTTGATATAGAGTAGTTTGAAAAGTTTTAATTTCAAATTATATACTACAGTGTTCATATTATATGTTTACACCTCATAGGTATAAATATTTTTAAATGAAGTTTTTCATCATGTAAGGTTTAAATAACTTTTTGATTTTAGAAAATGGGTACCTTGCAAGTGATGCAGTCGACGCAACAGTCTCAACAGACTCAACAGACCATTATTCTAAACGGAAATATTGCAAATCGTCTCCCGACTCCATCCTCACTTAACGTTCAAAAACCTAAATCCAACGATCTTATTGATCTTACGGATGAGGAGGAAAAAACGAAAAGTGAGTCTAAGAAATTAGGACGTCACCTTGCGAATGCGTATAAAAAGACTCCTGTAGCTTTTATGAGTCAAGATTCGCGTGTGCTTTCAGCCACTGTCAGTAGCGCTCCTATGACGGTGACAACTGCGACACTTATAGCGAACTCACAAAATCAGAGAACTCTCATGCAGGGTCATTCGACGCCACAGTATCAGAGAGTGATACAAGTTCCTTCGAACGTCGCTCTCTCTAATCAAGCTACTAATATTAGGGTAGTGCAGCCTAATAGCCAAACTACGCCTACTGCCTTAGTGGTTAGTATACAAATTATTTTACTATTGTTCATGTCTTTGTGGTTATATATTCTGAAGTCACGCTATAATTTCTGTGTTATGTTACAGAATAATATAAACGCACCTAGGTTTACGTATGTAATGCAAAGTGGAGGAGGACAGCCCAGACAAATACTGATAGCAAATCCCAATTCGGTAAGTTACGTTGTTCGAATTTGAAAAAATATGTATAGATAAAGAGGATAAAGAGGCACATTTTTCCCAGTGACAGGGATCACAGTCATTCCCCTTTTCCCCTATTTTTCTCAAAATCCCCTATAATCCCTATATTTGAGAATTTTGTCCCCTTTTTCCCCTTTTTCCCCTATTTTTTTTTTTAGGCTGCGATTAAGTTTTCTTATACTACTCAAAAATGCGTGCCAAAATGTTTGCGCAGCTATGAGCATGCGCAAATAGCGATCTATAATAGTGATGCAACGTCGATATTTCCAATATCGATATATCGGGCACGAAAATATCGATAACGTAAAAATAATATCGATATTTCGATATCGATATTACATCACTACTGCTGAACAGGGTTGTGCAGTGACGCGTCACTCGAGGTTTTTTTTTTTTTTTTTTTACGTATTATACATGGTTTTCTACTTATGTAAATTACGTATTTTACGTCTAAAACCCCCCACTTCATATGAATTTGGTGTTTTCAACGTAAAATACCTAGTAAATTACTGTAAAAAACCATGTAATTTACCTAAGGTATTTTACTTACCCAACCGTGCTGTTGAACCACTGGTGATCCCTGCAGCGATTAATTCTGACTATTTGTTTTCTGCTTTTCAGATTAGGCAGGGTAATGCTAATAGGAATCAATTTCCAGCACTTACGTACAAGACAGGTGTGTACACTATATATTTTTTAATTGCCAGAGTATTATTAAATCCATTGCTATGATATAAAAAATAAATCTTTTTTTTTTTTTTTTTTTAATAGCCAACGGAATTCCAACTTCAGCAAATGGCACTTTAAGACTTTTAACTACACAAGCTAATCCTAATGCCCTAGCAAACAAGGTGTGTACAAATATTGTAACGTAATTGCATGCAATAAATGGTACAATTTTCACGTGTTAATATTATTGCGTCTTTCAGCATCCTGCACCTTTGCCAGATCCTGGTGTTATTGATACAAATCCAAATTGGAAATTACCTCCTCCTGCACCTTCGTTAAAAATATCAAAAGTCGCTTCAGGTATGTAACAAAATCATCGCACCGGTATGCAATAATAATAATAATAATAATAATAATAATAATAATAATAATAATAATGACTGCATTACATATATTTTTTATTGTAGGTATAGTGTTATCGTGGAACATGACACTTTCTGATAAACACGCCGACATAGTTAGTTATCAATTGTTTGCATACCAAGAGGTCAGCGGTACGCCTCCCAGCACATTGTTGTGGAAGAAAGTGGGTGACGTTATGTCTCTGCCACTGCCTATGGCGTGCACATTAACCCAGGTAGGTCCATTATGTCATTTATTACATCGTGTTACGTTCTTCCTCAGTGATCACAGTTTATAGGTAGATATTTACTAGTATGTTACTAATTGCGGAGGCAATGTACTTACGGCGCCGGCCGCCATGTGTCGCATTTGCTGGTATTATTTTCTCCTATAGTAAAAAAGACATGGTATGGAAATCTCGAATTGAAAAGAATCGAATATCGAACTTCGAGTTAGAGCATTGAATATAGAAAAGAATATAGAACGGTACACTAGCAGCATCAACGGCGACAGACGCGTAGCGTCCACTAAAAGTATTATCAGTGGTATTGATACTTTTTCATTTGATTTAGGGTTGGAAAACCACAATGAAAAGTCGACTTTCGATTAGCGATCGACTTTTTACACGTCGACTTTGAAAGTCGATTAATTGATGAAGAAAAGTCGACTTTTTTCAGTTCTTCGCAAAATAATCAAATAATGCATTGAAGAATTAAATTTTAAATTCCTGTAAATTTATTATTCACGTTTAGAACTATTATAATCTCTAATCACATTTTTTAAAGGAATATGGAAAGAATTCAAATTCCAAGTAACCAACGATTTAATTTGGAGAAGAACACACATGACAAAATTTAAATTAAAAATCATGATTTTAGTCGAAAGAAAGTCGATCATTGAAACTCGATTAGCAGTCGACTTCAGGGGTTGAAAGTCGACTTTACCAACCCTAATTCGATTGGGAGAATCTTGATGGCGCTGCAGTCGATTTACTTGGATACGTCCACCATTTTATCTTTCTATCCTTCTATAGCCTTTATACATTAAAGAATGATGGATAAACAAAATGGTAGGCGTAAGGCGTAACCAGATAAATGGAATGCAATGCCACCAAGTTTTCCGAGACGAAAAAGACTAAATGTCTCCATGTTGCACACCATTCTTTTTGTAACAAAAGTATGTTTACAAATCTTTTCACGAAAAAGTGAGAATACGGTACATAAAAAAGCACTTTTACGTCCTAGTTTGTAGAAGTGCTCTTTTTTGTACTATCCCAAGTCGCCGCGGATAAAATATGTATTTTAGCCGTGTTTTAGATGCAGAAAATAGCCGTTAAAAAAGGCGTAAACATACTTGTGTTACGTAAAGAAATATTTTGTTTTAATAAAATCGTTATTCTTCTAGTTTTCCGCGGGCAACAATTACTACTTTGCTGTTCGGGCCGTTGATACACATTCCAGACTTGGACAGTACAGCGTACCTGGAAACATTTCATTGTAGTAAGCGAATATAAGAAAATCGTTTGATATTTAACAAAGCCGTCTTCTCTAACTCCCATTTTGTATTAAGTATACAAGCTTGTGTGTTTAACAAACTCAAATTGTCTATAATCGACATGTAAAATAGCAAATATCGCTGCTCGGTTGAATGTCTTGAAGAATGTTTTTTTTTTAGTTTATGATAAGGTATGTTAGAAGTAATATGAATGTTTTCGGCACGTGAATATTACGTTTTACTTGAACAGGGCTCAATCTGTATCTGTGAATACAAAGATACTCGTATTCGTATAAGATTTTAGTCAGTTTATAATAAAAATTAAGTAGAAGTGAATTTCTTCTCATCTAAGATAACTCGATTATTTATGGTATAAAAAATTTCGATTTTTGCGTTGCAACTTCTGTGCTGCGCAAGAATTACTTTTCAAAGTGTGATTAATTGCTACTAAAGTTTTGTATCGTTAATCGATGTAGGAGAGACTTTAATTTTTAAGAAGAGGATTATATTATAGAGGATTATGAGGGATCTTTTTGAAAATAATTTTTTTAATGTAAAAATATACGAAACTTGACGACTTTTCTATTCATATTTCAAAATTACTTCGTGTGTCAATATTACATTTCCCTTTATTTTTTCACACAGATACAGCACAATAATTTTCAATGAGTAGCAAGTTTTCTATTGATCTGTTGAGCTTTTTGGTACTTCATAAAATAAAACAATTGTTTCTCGTGCAAGAAATCCAATTTGGTTAATATAAACAAATAATTTGGATGTTACTCATAAACACACAATTTTATTTTTGGTAATTTTTGAAATTTAAATGAATCGAATCATTGGTTACTGTTATCCCGTTCTGTGTAATTTTCAGATGTCATGAAATTATGGTATTTTTTAAATATTGTAAATCGCAGTACAAAGTCGATTTATTTAATTAATTTATCCTTATCTTGTTTATTCACATTTAATGGATTCTTAATAGGATTTTATTTTAATACTCAAAATGAAGTGGCAACTTTTTATCCTTCCTTGAAATTTGCAAAGTTGAGAAAATTTAAATTGTCTGTTAATTAATTCTCAATAACATCAAATTATAAAGTATTATTTTATTATTTTACTGTGTTTTGAAGAAGTTAAATTAAAAAAATTGCTAACAAATCGTTCTTCCTATGTGACGTAATATTCGCGGTAAAAAGGTTTAAAGATTTTAACGATGATTCTATTCAGTAAAAGGTGCAGTGTAAATATATTTTAATAGTATAAAACAAAAAATTGTAATTTACATTCCCTTGACACATTTCAGTTTGCCAGTTTTAAATTTTGATTTTAGACTTTGACAACAGTGGGTGAATGAACACCGTTGCAGGGAACCATAGGGGATAACCTCGTTATAACAATTGGGTGGTCCTGAAAAGGACCGATTATTAGTTTGGCGAAGGTGTATGGGTGGACCTTAAAAGGTCCGTTAGAGAACGGAGGAGTAAGGGGTTTCTAATTTCCGAGATTCGTGGAAATCGCAACGTCACAGGCGTTGCTGTCACTCAGGATGACAGGTCGCTTCCGTCGACGATAGATAACCACGATCTTCTTCGGTC